>JAWQEG010005678.1:0-90629 GCA_033782935.1 Petrolisthes cinctipes
CTGATGTATAGCCAAGTCAGTGTCGTTTACTTCCTTGCCTTTTCATCTTCCCTTCTCCTTTCCATTTTCATTCAACCCCTTCCAGTTATCATTTCCTTACCCACATATCTTTTCTCGTACTCCTCTTGTCTTACCCACTCCCCATCAGGTTTCCTCACTCCTCCACCTCATTTATTCATCCCTCCACCACTTGTTCCTCCTGGCTTCCTCACTCCCCATCTTGATTTCCTCTTCTCCTCTTTCCATGCCTTTGCCCTCTTCCTTCATCCTGTCATTTCTCTCTCTCTCTCTCTCTCTCTCTCTCTCTCTCTCTCTCTCTCTCTCTCTCTCTCTCTCTCTGTGTGTGTGTGTGTGTGTGTGTGTGTGTGTGTGTGTGTGTGTGTGTCTGTGTGTGTGAACAGATGTGTACGTGAACGTGTGTGTGTGTGTGTGTGAACAGATGTGTACCTGTGTGTGTGTGTGTGTGTGTGTGTGTGTGTGTGTGTGTGTGTGATGGTGAGAGGCGCCTCGGGTATATAGTGTGTATAGTACCGCCTATAGGACCATAAACAACTTACCCTCGTCACCTTCACTACCGGCAGCAGTGACGTGAGGTTTATGGGGGTCTGGTTTGATGGCACCATGACCCCTGAACCCCAAGCATCCCTCTCTCTACAGTACAGGACATGACCTCACGATTTCACTCTCCCACCCTTTACACTCACCCATAGCATCTCACCTCTAGGCCCCATTTCACTCTCCCACCCTTTACACTCACCCATAGCATCCCACCTCTAGGCCCCATTTCACTCTCCCACCCTTTAATTACACTCACCCATAGCATCTCACCTCTAGGCCCCATTTCACTCTCCCACCCTTTACACTCACCCATAGCATCCCACGTCTTGGCCCCACACTTACTCTCCCACCCTCCACAGTTCCCCACAGCATCCCACATCTAGGCCCCATAATTTCTCTCCCTCCCACCCCCACAAAAGTCTCCTATACCTACAGCACTGCCCCCCACCCCACGCCACGTCTCTCAATATAGCCTCCCACAACATCTCACCTGAATCACACACTACCTCTTCCATTTATCAGGGCATCCAAGTATTTCCTGCAGCTATCTGTCTGTTTAATTTCGTCACTCCCTCCTGCTTCCTGACTCACCAAGACCCTCACTCTCATTCCCTTTATCTATATTTTCCACAATACTCTGCATGTTCTTCTATATGGCCTTTCTAACTCTTCTTTTATTTCAATCTCTGTCTTTCTACATTATGTCTCTCTTTATGTGTACCCCCCCCCCCTCTCTCTCTCTCTCTCTCTCTCTCTCTACTCTCTCTCTCTCTCTCTCTCTCTTCACGACCACCACCACCTATCGCTCCCACACTCAGCGGTCCGAGTGTCGAAGGTCACAGAACAGAAGTCACTCACACCTCCCAATGATGGAACAGATCAAATTTCACACACACACACACACACACACACACACACACACACACACACACACACACACACACACACACACACACACACACACACACACACACACACACACACACAATCACCGTCATCGTGGTGGTCAATTGTCTCATTATTGTCTGATGCAACTGATCTCCTTCGGGGCCAAGTACCCACCGAGACGCAAAGGTGATTGGGAGAAGAAGAAAAGAATGTGATGATGATGTTGATGATACGAAGATGGAGAAGAAAAGGAAAGAAGATATGGTGGTGATGGTGAGAGAAAGAAGATGAGGAAGAGGAAATAAGATATGGTATTGGTGGAGGTGGTGGTGGTGGTGGTGGTGGTGGTGATGGTGGTGAGGATTGGAAGAGGAACTAAAATATGGTGGTGGTGGTGGTGGTGGTGGTGGTGATGTTGTTGTTGGTGGTGATGTTGGAGGTGATGAGAAGGAGAATATGAAGAAAAAGAGACACGAAAATTTGGTGGCGGTGGTGGGAAGGAAATAAGAAAGGATGAATGAATGAATGAGCTTATTGTTGTAAATGGGGGACAAAAGAATTAGGAAGAAATATATGCAAGAGAGAGAGAGAGAGAGAGAGAGAGAGAGAGAGAGAGAGAGAGAGAGAGAGAGAGAGAGAGAGGGTTATGGAGGACAGAGTGAGAGGGAAGGTGAAATGATTGAGGAGAGAGGGATAGGGGAGGGAGAGTGGGAGGGAAGGAGAGGGAGAGACCTAGGGAAAGGGAGGGGGGTGAAGGGAGATGGAGATAGGGAGGGAGGGAGATGGAGGTAAGGAAAGAAAGAGAGAGATGGAGATAGGGAGGGAGAGAGATGGAGGGATAGAGGGAAAGAGAGAGATGGATGTAGGGAGGGAGGGAGAGAGAGGGAGGGAGGGAGAAAGAGGGAGGTAGGGAGGGAGGGAGGGAGGGAAGAAGAGTGATGGAAGGAGGCAAGGTAATCAGTAAGGGTTCGTCATTACGTCTGCCGGATGTTTGGTTGTCATCCTTCCCAACTGATGACTAGGGTGGCCAAGAAAGGGAGGAGGAGGAGGAGGAGGAGGAGAGGAGGAGGAGGAGGAGGAGGAGGAGGAGGAGGAGGAGGAGGAAGAGGAGGAGGAGGAGGAGGAGGAGGAGGAGGAAGAGGAGGAGGAATTTAAGATGTAGGTGTGGAAGATGGAGGAGGAGAGTAAAATGAAGTGATGTGAAAAAGAGGAAGGCAATGCACAGAAGAAGGGGAAAAGGAAGATAGAAAAGAATATATATACAGAGAGAGAGAGAGAGAGAGAGAGAGAGAGAGAGAGAGAGAGAGAGAGAGAGAGAGAGAGAGAGAGAGAGAGAGAGAGAGAGAGAGAGAGAGAGAGGAGAGAAAGGAGGATGATTAGTGAGGTAGAAGCGGCATAATTAACGAGGGGAAGGAGGAGATAAAACTACTAATGAAGGACAGTAAATATTGATCAGGGGAGCCAGGCTGGATGGATGCTCACACTACTTTACATTACTCTACTCTACACTACTCTACATTATACTACTCTACACTACTCTGCACTACTCTACACTACTTTACACTACTCTACACTACTCTACATTACACTCCTCTACACACACAACTTTCTACACTAATCTATTTCGTCTACAATACACTACTCTATTCACCTCTCCTCTCCTGTTCTCTCCTCTCCTCTTCTCTACTTTACTTCACTCTATTCACCTCTCCTCTCAAATCCTCACCTCTCCTCTTCTCTCACTTAATTAAATACGGGGGAGCCAAATTTTATACAGTGATCTATGCCTTACTTCAGTCTATGTTTTAGGCTTGGTTGGTTCTTTTAGGGGTCTTTTTAAACAGGGATTTAGTGTTGTAATTCAGTACAGTCAGCCAAATAAGTAATGATAGATACTGTGATATATAGAATAATTACTCTCTCTCTCTCTCTCTCTCTCTCTCTCTCTCTCTCTCTCTCTCTCTCTCTCTCTCTCTCTCTCTCTCTCTCTCTCTCTCTCTCTCTCTCTCTCTCTCTCTCTCTCTCTCTCTCTCTCTCTCTCTCTCTCTCTCTCTCTCTCTCTCTCTCTCTCTCTCTCTCTCTCTCTCTCTCTCTCTCTATTTTTGCCATTTCCTTCCTGTTTGCAGTCTCACCTCTCTATCACCTTCTCCTGGCGCTATATAACCTCGCTGTTGCGGCGCCTAATATCAACCAATCAATCAATCAATTAATCAATCTCTCTCTCTCTAGAAGTAAGTCAGTCTCCTTGTCCCGTCGCCGCCCTCCTCCCTAACTTGACCAACCCACCATCCCAACAACAGTCAGTCCATCTGTAGTAGACCATCTCACTCCCATTAGGCTACCTTAATGTGGACGAGAGAGGGCGAAGGGGCAATTCCGTGTGTGTGTGTGTGAGAGAGAGAGAGAGAGAGAGAGAGAGAGAGAGAGAGAGAGAGAGAGAGAGAGAGAGAGAGGAGGGTTGGACTCAGATACCCAGGCACCTGTAATTAGTGTTAATGGAGGCACAAAGCAGGCGTAATTAGGGTGTAATTGTGGGTTAAGTGAAGGGAGGAGAAAGACAGTGACGTTATGGGGGGAAAGATATGGGGTATGGATTTGTTTGGGTGGGTTTGGGGTGAGTTGGGGTGAAGTGGGGTAGGGATTGTTTGGGTAGGTTTGGGGTGAGGTGTGTTGGGGTGAAATGGGGTAGGGATTGTTTGGGTAGGTTTGGGGTGAGGTGATGTGGGGTGGAGTAGAGTGAAATGGGGTGGGGTGACGTGAGGTGGAGTGGGGAGAAAAGGGGTGGGGTGATGTGGGGTGGAGTGGGATTAAATGGGGTGAGGTGATATGTGTTGGGGTGGGGTAGGGATTGTTTGGGTGGGGTTGGGGTGAGGTGTGTTGGGGTGAAGTGGGGAGAAATGGGGTGGGGCTATGTGAGGTGGAGTGGGTGGAGAGGTGGAAGTGAGTGATGGTGAATTTTGTTGGGGAAGTTGTAGAAGAGATAGTCAAAGGGAACTGTGAAAATAATGTTTGGTGGTGATGGTGAAGGCTAGTGGTGACAGTCAGGACATAGTGGTGATAGTGAGAGTTCCAAGGTGATAATGGAGTCATGGTGGTGATGGTGAGAGATATCCCTTCGAGTGTTAGGTGGTGATGGTGGTGCACAACGGCTTTATGGTGACTAATGGTGAAAATAAGTGATAGTGAAGGAGTGAAGATGTTTGGTGATGGTGAGTGATGAAAATGATGGTGATTATATATGAGATAGGTTGTTAGTGGTGGTGGTGGTGGTGATAATGAATTTAATGATGACACTAACAGACATGCGGCAAAATCCAGTTATAAAATAATTTCATAACTTTATCTGAGCATCATAAAATATTTCTCTGTTCGAAAAAAAAAAATATAAATGATGAACTACTGGTTATCTGTGTAATTTCATGGCATCGTCCCAATGTTTATAAATCGTCTCCCTTCGCACAGAACAGATATCAACACATTATTTAAAAAGCACAGTTGGACAGCCAGCAGATAAATACGGATATGGATTGTAGAGTTTGCCATATGACTTCTAACACAGGCTATATGGAAAGAGAGGTCATTATTATTCTGAAAGTATGGTACTGCAATGAATGGTCTACCAAGTGCCTCGGTGATTAGCAAAACAACAAACTTAATAATAAAGTTGCATTGCAGTTACGTAGTGTTACATTTGCTGTATGTTGTAAACTCTAGAAAACCACAGTGTATCTACGAATTCTTGTGGCCAATAGTACACGGGTGGAAAATCATTGGACCTCACCAGTACTAACACATTCTTTCTTTCTGCGGTGGTCAAGTTCCCCCTCCTGTCCTTCAGTAAATCACTATTTGTAGGACGTGTACATGGGAAGAGAAAACATAATAATAATAATAATAATGGCTTGTGTAGTTTAGTTTCAATCCTAATACAAGGGGGGGATACATTAATATTTTTATACACGATCTCAGAATTACGACCACTTCATTTTCAGTGTTTATAGGGACCAGCAGATGGGACAAACAATTTCTAAGCAATTGTACTGTAACTCTACTTGTCATACACAGTCCCGTGATAATAGTGTGTCTATCTTTACTCAGGGCTTCGACGAAAGTGTACAGAGCGATGTTGCTGCATTTATATTTGGCAATATATGTATCAATCTATGTATCATGAATATTGAATGCGTTTTAAAATCTCACCCCCATGAAGTATTTGGACGGCAATCACAGCACATACATGAAAATGGAATATATTATGTCCTGTGAATTTTTCGAGTCCTTTATCCAGTGTTTTGATTCATATCTGAGTAAACTATGTATACCTACCTAAAGCCTTACTCGTACGCCAGCCAACACTCACTCTGGTTAAGGCTTTGATATTGAAAAAAAAATCCAGTAATAATTTACATCGGTAACAACTATGGTACGCAATTTCCGGGGGAAGTATATGTACAGTACAACATATAAACAAGAGTTGTCCACAATACAGGTAAGTATAAAATACAAACAAAAACATAAAGCAAAATGTAATGATAAAACCCATCTATTGCCAACCCTTCACTACTATTTCTCAATCTTTAAATGCCTGCTACGTTGGGTTTTAAAATAGGTAAGTGACAAGTACGTGCGGATGCAGAGGGAAATGTCCTTTCCATCAGGGCAGCAGGTGCAGCGGAATTTTGTCTGTGCTACGCGACACACATTTGCATCCATGGTGGGAAGCTGACAGCCGGCCGGGCGTGTAGTGAGTTGCAGTGGGACAAGCAAACAGTCAGGTAAAATAAATCCAAGCAAACGCACGTGTTATATACAGGCACAGGAAATGCTCCGACAATACGCACTCGAAAATCGTAGTAGAGTTAAGGGGGAAGTTTTGTGTTAGTAAATCTTGAGCAACTGAATCCTCCAAACTATTCCAAGCAACAGAACACCATTATTTTTGTTAACTTGGGCCTGTTTCCTAGCATACTTTGGAGGAATCAAGGCACTCCAATGTAACAAAAGAGAATTGCCCCCTTAAACACACAGACACACACACACTCATAATTTGCACGTAACTATATAAACAAGGACGTCCAGTGATCGCAAACTTTAGTGAAGGTTGTGAGATGGAATATATCCCACTGAAATGTAACGAAAGTCTGAAGGAAAATGCAAAGCTGTTTTATCTTCATTACTGACCCCGGAAAGAAAAACAAATAGAGTATAATAATATGAAATCCTGAATCAAGATTTCATCCAAAATCTAATTACATGTTGACAGTCACTAGGCATCTGATAAAATATGTGTTAAAATCTGCACATAATATTTTGCGTAATTCTGCTGACTAACTAATAAGCAAGCAAACAAACAAACAGACAGATACACAAACAAACAAACAAACAAATAAACAGACAGATACATTAACAAATAAACAAACAGACAGATACACAAACAAACAAACAAACAAACAGATACACAAACAAACAAACAAATCTATAAACAGACAAATACACAAACAATCAAACAAAACAAACAGATAGACACACCCACACAAAATTGAACTGACCACAAATTTTCCTAAGCTGGAATAATAACGTGAAAAACAACATAAGGTATAAATAACTTAATTAACAATAACTATTCAAAATCAATTATTCAAAAGACAAAGAATGAAAACAAGGTAATCTAGTCATCTCGAGAAGAGGGTAAACGAATAGAGACAACTGAAGAAAGGAAGAGAGGGGGTGGAGAAATAATACATATATATAATTTTTATGTTTATTTGACAACTCTACTTAATTAACAGCTACCTACATCAGTTCTCAGTACTACTTAAGGGGAGATTAGTATGTTGGTGAATTGGAAGGTCTCTGATTCCTCCAAACTATGACACGAAACAACAGATCCCCAATAGTAGCACGTAGCATTGAGGGAGTTTGTTTTCTGGCCTTTATAGTGAGGAGGAATCAGTAGCCTACCAATGTACCCAAAAGAGAACCTCCCCCTTAATTAAGTAGCCTACCAATTTACCAACAAGAGATCCTCCCCCTTAACTACTATAACCCAGGACACTCAGGGTACCAAGAACATGATGAATAATAGCCCAGTTAGCTATCGAGTCAAGGAGTGAAGGTAACCCCAGGAAACCACACCACCGCCACCACGACCCCATCCCAACCTCAGAAATCAATCCCCTCTCCCCACCTTCACTCCCCAGGGCTATTATAATTCTCCATTGTTTAAAAGGGGTTAGTCTGTTTTGGGCACATTAGTGGGCTACAGATTCCCTAGACTATGTTAACACACACACACACACACACACACACACACACACACACATTACCTGCGCGTACATACACAGGCAGAATGGTGGAAGGTGGAGAGAGTGAGAAAAGGAAATGAGGACTAGGAAAGGGGTTTGAAAGAAGGGAGGACTGTAGGAAGGGTGTGAGGAAAGACGATAAGGAGAGTTGAACGGGGAATAAATGAGGAAAGGCTGAAATAAAAAAAAGAGATATAATAAATAAAATGGGTAAGACTGAAATGTAAACGAGGTGGGGAAAAAGGCAGTTGGTATAGGAAGGAGGAGGAGGGAGCAGAGGAGAGGGAGGAATGGGAAGGGGGAGGGCTCGGCAGCAACCACCACCACACCACAAATGCCCCTCCCTCCCTTACCTTGTTAAGTTCAGAAGCTGTAATGACCCGTGACCCCTCGACTGTGACCTGCCCCGGGGGAGTGGAAGTGGTCGCTGCCTGGGATCACTCGGGATCAACACTCAAGTCTCATTTAAATATGACATCCGTCTGTGTTGATGGTCTGGTCTAGGTTTTGTGTTCTGGACCTGACACCCTACACTCCTATACAGTATATGACACGCACATGCATATATAGGCCTATACACATTCGTAATATAGATACATACACACATGAACGTACTTAGTGTATACGGTCCATGAGCATAAACAAACATATAGGCCTATACAGATATATCCACACGCAATTATACCTTCACATGTATGTACTGTATACATTGTCAAAACACATAAGCACACACACATAATTGTATACAAACAGAGACGCACGTGGAAACAGGTGGCACTGTAACATTACTACCTGTTTTTTTTTCTTTAGTGTGAGAGAGAGTAGAGTAGAGTAGAAAGGAATGAAAGGGTGAAAGAAGGTAGGACGGTTAAAAAAAAAGTGAAAGGCATAGAGACTGTGAAGGGTTCGAGGGAAGCGGGCGGTGGAGAGTTCAGACAGGGAGAGACAGACAATGAGGTGAGGTGATGTGAGGTGAGGGAGGCCATGAAGGTGGTAATAGCAGCACCACTACCACTACCACCACCACCACCACTACCACCACCAGCAGCAGAGGGCCTGGATGGGGTTTCCTTCGACTCAATACAATTTCCGTTCCAGCTGTGGTCCAGGGAATGTGGGGATCGCTGGCAGAACCTCCTCCATTCATGGCTTCAACTCGGACGATCCTTCTTGTCTGACTAAATGGAAACACGATAATGTCAGTCGCTAAAAAAAGACAGGCTCTATATCCATCAACTTTTTCCCGCTAAGCAAATTATCTCAGTACATACAGGCGTTGTGTTGTGACTTAGAGATGAACGAATAGGAATCACGTGTGAAGGAATTGTTGGCTTCCATTTCACCTTTAAAATCGTCATGAACATAATGGTCATTAAATCGACCGCAACGTGTTTTTCTGCTTCGTTTCCTGTACCAACAATCTTAGGCCTGATCAAATTTCTTATCCTCGTTTTCCGCTACATAAACGAACAGACCCTTTTTCCTGGGACGACCTTATTCCCAGGAAAGTGTGTAAAGGAATACTTATTGGTATAGTGAAACCAGTACAGCTGGTTGCTATATAATAGGCCCCTTCACAAGCCCAGGCCCCGTGTAGGCATAATCTGGGTTGGAAGGGTCAATTCCGTGACGTTCATCAGAAGTAAATAAAATTCAAATCTGGCGCTGTACTGATAGTGGAGCCACCTGGTGGTGGTGAGGTGAGGTATTAAGCCCCTCCTCCGCTGAATACCGCTCGTCCACTCTGTCGCGGAACACGTCTCAGTCAACATCTACGCTCCTCGCTGCTACGCTATGGTATTGTTTCACGTGTTCCTGCTAATATTTTCTTTTGTGTTCTAGTGGCTAGCCTGCTTTGGCAGATGTATCGTGTGTGTATTCTAGGAGGGTTTTAGGTGTGTATGGGGGTTTTTTCTTCGTTAGGACTTAGTTCCTTTTTCCTTAGCGAAGGGGGGTATTTCAGCCCCTTTGTTCGGAGTTTTTCTCCGTTTTTCCCCCCTTTCACCTTTCCTCCTGCCACTAGTACATTCTTCGTGTGTATTTTATCGGGGTTTCTGGGTTTTTAGCGAGGTTAGTGGGCGCCACGTGGGACTTCACCCCACGTGGTGAGCACATGGGGTCTTTGCAGCCCTTCCTCTTGCCTTCCCCGATTATTATGTGTCCCCTCTCGGTAAAGGGGAGTGAGAATTGTGCTCTGGTTCTCTCTTCCTCTCCCAGGCCGGGGTTTTTTATTTAATTTTGGGTGTTTTTCCAATATTTGTAGCCTGGAGTGTTTCTTCTCAGGCTAGCTTGTTGGGGGCTACTTTTCGGGGTTTTTTCCCCTTCCCTGTCCTGCCTCCCTTCCTCCTGCCACTAGTACACGTCATTTAGTGTATTTTTCCTCGGGGTTTTTTGGTGTTAGCGAGGTTTTTTCCTCCCCACGTGGGGCTCTTTCCTCCCCACGTGGTGCGGGGGTAGGACTACTTAGACCCTTATCGTTGTTTCCCCCGAGTGTGGTTTAGTGTTACGTGGGGTGGGGGGAGCGAGGATTGTGCCAGGTTCTCGTTTCCCCTTCCCAGCGTATTTTTGGGGTTTTTTCTGGTGTCTTCCCAGTTTGTTTGTTACCCTGGGAATTGCCCATCAGGCTGTCTGTGCCTCTCCTTTGGGGCCTGCAGACCAGAGGTTCTTTCTCAGCCCCCGCGGGGGAGGGGGGGGGTGGTTTCCCGGGTTGGTGCGTGTGGGGTTTTTTGTTTGGGGTTCGTTCCCGGGTCCGAGGGGGCTTGCTATCCCCCTCTGCCCGTGTCCTATTATTTTGTTTGTGTCTTTGTACGCATGGCTTCACGTGTTAACCCCTTTTTTGTGAGTTTTTCTCCCGCAGTCTGGCCACCAGCATCGTTCGCCCCACGCACCCTGCTTCACCCCCGAGGCTTGCGACCCTTTGGTGTGTAGTGTGGAAGGCTGTATGTTGTGGTTTTCTCTGCACATGGTGCGAACACGTGTGCGTGTTTAGCCCCTTGTGTGGGGATTTTCCCCGTGTGTGTGTTGATTGGTGTGTGCGCTCACGCTGTGACTGTCTTCCCCCGTGTGCGGTGAGTACTTGTTTGGGTTTTTTCTCCTCGGGTTTTTTAACCCTGTGGGGAGTGAGGTTTTTTATTTTGCACGTGTCCCTTCTACTCTGTGTCTTGGGACCTCTGCACCTTTTTGGTGTTTTTCCTTGTCAGCTCTTTTAGTGTCTTAGGATATTATTCTGATAATGTTGCCTGCACTTCTGTAGCTGCCTTACCAAGCAACGTTTTACTCACTACACCTGCTTGACTTCTTGCTACTACTGTACTGTTCTTGTCTGCGTTGTAGCATTCTTCTTCGTGCAGTACTGTTTTTTCAACATTCAGTACCTTCTCACATTTCAGTACAGTTTTTTATAGTTATGCGGTAGGGTAGTAAGACTTTCTATCTTTCTTCTTACATAACTCTTACTTTGTGCTTGCCCTTATTGGGGGTAAGAGAAGCTTATTACTTTCTGGTAGAGTAAAAGTCCCTCCTTTTAAACCCTCTCCCCCCTTGGGTTTCCTAGGGTCTACTCTCGGCTTTTGGGGACCGTGTTTGCGGGGTTTTTCCCCAGCAGTGTGGGGGTGAGTATGTGTGGTTTAGTGTTTTGCCTTGGGAGTTAGTGTTTTCCTCCCTCGGGGTGTTTTGTGTTTTTCCATGTGTGTACACGTGGGTTCACGTGTTAACCCCCTTTTTTCTCCCGCAGTCCACTTGTGCCTTGTGTGCTTCTTCTGGCTGCACCGTGAGGTTGTTCCTCGACGTGCATCATCACTGTTCACCCCGCACATGCTTCTGCACTCCCAGGAGTACGTTCCTGCTACGTGCCTCTCGAGGTCACAGAGGATCTAACTCCTAGCACTCCTCCGAGTCCCCATCGCCTTCCCTGGATGGTTCTGTGCCTCCCTTCCATGGTTTCCCACCATTCCCGGAAGCGAGCCAGACCACCACGCTGGCCCCCCTGGCTACCTGACCGGTACCAGGACCCAGCAGGGAAGCTGCTTCGTCTCCCCCATGGGCGAGCTCCTCGAGCCGCTCTCGGGGGTGCAAGCACGAGTCCAGGAGGAGGTCTCGCCCTCAGGTCCACAGGGTTTCGGGTCCCTAGCACCCCGAGAGGCCTCCTCTCTTTCCTTTAGTCGGCTCTGATAACCCCCCCGAGGTTTCCACCTCAGCAGGGGGGGGTCAGACCGTCGGGCTGCACCCCTGGTCACCTCCCAGGTACCAGGGCCCAGCAAGGAAAGGCTCCTTCTCCCACGCGGACGCGCTCAAAGAGCCGCTCCCGAGGGAGCAAGTGTAGCACCAAATGCAGGTCCTCCTCAGCTAAGGACCCGGTGGGTACCGACTGACGAACCTGCAGGTCCCTGCCAACTAGGCTCCGACCACAGCCGAGGGACCTACCCATGCACAACCTAGTACCAAAGAGCAGGTCCCTCTCAGCCAAGGACCCGGTAGGGTACTAACTGTCAAACCTGCTAGGACCTGGCCAGCTAGGGGGCTACCCAGGCACAACCTAGTGCCAAGAACAGGACCTTTTCAGCCCAGGACCCGGGGGGGTACTAACGGGCAAGCCTGCTAGGACCTAACTAGCTAGGCTCCTACTACAGCCTAGGGTGCTACCCATGCACGACCTAGTGCCAACAACAGGACCCACTCAGCCAAGGACCCGGTAGGGTCCCGACTGATAAACCTGTTAAGACCTGGCCAGCTAGGGTTCTACCCATGCACATCCTAGGGCCAAGAGCAGGACCCGCTCAGCCAAGGACCCGGTAGGGTACTGACTGACAAGCCTGCGAGGACCTGGCCAGCCAGTCTCCTCCACTATCTAGGGGCTGCCTATGCACAACCTAGCACCAATAGCAGGACCCGCTCAACCAACAACCCGGGAGGGTACTGACTGAGAGGCCTGCTGGGACCTAGCCAGCTAGGCTTCGACCACAGCCAAGGTTCTACCTGTGCACAACCTAGGGGCTACCTCGGGCTCAGCCAAGGCGCTACCTATGCACAACCTAGGGCGCTACCTGGGGCTCAACCTAGTGCGACATGGTCCTCAGCCTAGGGGCTACCTGGACCTGAACCTAGTGGCTACCTGGACCTGAACCTAGTGGCTAGCTGGACCTGAACCTGGGGTCCCAGCCTAGGGGGTGCCTGGGACTCGGCCTACGGCAGCTAGTTCATGAGGGTTTGTAACACACGGCCTCTTTGCCGCGTGAGGGAAATAGGAGAGCGAATGCGATAACGTTTCAAAACGTTTCTCAGAACTGTAACAACACTCAAACTCGGAGGTTTTTCCAGTCACTGGCCTCCCTGACAGTGACGTTTTTACGTCCCTCTTTTCCCGTAATGATTCGCAGGTGGTCACCAGGGTTCTCCGAAACGTGAATCATTCTTTACCAAGAACGAGACACCCTACCCTGTGCTGACGTAGGTTTTCAATGGAGGTATGTCTTCCAGCGGTGGGGCAACTGTGGGTCCCCCATATTTTCCCACAGGTAACTGCTTGACCTACCAGTCTTCTGTTCTGCTTGGTTGGAAGGTTTTCAAAGTAGTTCCTCACCTCTCGGTGGTCCTTACCAAATTCGAACAAACCATTGATTATCTATACGGCTCCGGTTGTTACCTACCGTCCTACCAAGCTGCACATGTCACTCTTGGTGTCAGGTCCAAGCTCTCAAGGATGATATTACAGCTACCCTAGTCCTCGCCTCGGATCACCTGTTTTGTATCCCCATAACAGGGGGACATGGAGCAGCAAGATTTGTGTCTTGTACACCATACTCACTCAATGGGGGCTTCTTAACTACGTCCTTAACCTTTCGTCGCACGCATTCCACTTAGGGGATGGGGGCGAGGGGATATTGGGGCTTCAGCTTTCCCTGGTCGATGCCTTGTATTAGTGCTCAGGACGGTCCTGGCGTTACACTCTCGACACTGTCCCAGACAGCCTCGTGAGATTTAAGGTTCGCCTCATTCCCTAGTGGGGGAGCCGGCCGATTATGTGCCACCCCACAGCCCCACTATTGCAACGGTACCCGTTCCTGAACCCGTCCTTCTCACCTTCCCTGCCGCGTCGCCGGTAGGGGACTCGAGTCCACCTGGGGATTTTGGAGCCGTTCCCGTTCCCCCAATCTCTCTGGGTCTCGAGTCCCCGGGGGGCACCCTGGCGGAGGAGCTGGCTGCCTCTCCTCCCCCTTTCCCGTCGCCTCATCCTGTGGACGACGGGTACCTTCCCTACTCTTGGGCCTTTCTTCCTTCGTCCTGAACTCACTCTTCAGAGGAGGTCAGACGGGTGCGTAGTCTCCCGATCCTTCTCAACCAGAGGTTTGGGTGAGGAGGCACGACGGGCTAGTGAAGCGGGAAGCGGACGAACTTTTTGGTTTGTCCGTAGGCCACGCGCCCTTCCCCACCTACCATGGTGGAGGCGGCGGGACCCGTTCCTGGACCTGCTCTATCCGAGTCCCCGCGGGGAGCGGGTACGGGATCTGGGGGGGGGGGCGGGACATCCACCTCATCCTTCAAGACGAGGTATCTGTTCCACTCGCTCTCCCTCACCCCCTGGGTTGCAATGGGGACTCCGCCCACCTTACCACAGGGTCCCCGTGGGAGACAGAAAAGGGGGAGGGTACGCCCGAATGGAAAAGGTCGGACGACTTACCTTCTGTCACCAGACATCCCTTACGTCATCTCCATTCTGTACAGTCTCATGTTTAGAACATCTTGGGGTTTCTTTTCTCCTCTCGGGATATTTTACCCGAACCTAGGCCATAGCCTAGGTTCGGAGGACCCTAACAACAAAAATGGGGGGGGGGGGGGTCCTCGACCCCCTGGCCCATCCCCTCGAGGGTGTCTTTAAAGACTTACGACTTGTAACACTTTCTGGTTTTAACCGAAAGTTGTCCGTATATAATGATAATAAATTATATGCGTAACAACCCTTCCACAGCAGCTACCACCCTAGCTTTGGGAAATCGCTTTACGATGGTCGGCCACCTCCACTGTTCGCCTCACGCACCTTGCTTCACGCCCAAGGGTTACGACCCTTTGGCGCGCGGTGTGTGCCGCCCCGGGGCTGAGCTGTGTCGGGAGACACCCTCCTCTGCCCGCACCCAAAACTCCCCCGCCCTTGCCTCCTTTCGTAACACGGGGACTAGGGCCTGGAGAATGGCGGGCCCAGACTCCCTCCTGGCCCTTCACTGCGTCCTTTTCCTACCTGACCTTCTAAGGGGTTCCTCTGGAGGGTTTGTCACCTCCTCCAGAAAGCTCTCTTCCTGCTCGCCTTAGCTACAGGGTACAGGGCCTCTCAGTTGGCAGCCCTTACCCGTCACACAGCCTTTTCATCTGTAAGCCCTAACCTTACTTCTTTAACTATCCCCCCCTCTCCCGCTTTCCTGGCTAAGAACGAGCAGGCTGACGACAGGATTGGCCCTCTCGCAGTACCCTCGTCCCTGAGGGCTGGAAGTTTCCACCCCCTCTGGCCAGTCCACGCGTTTCTACATACGTGGAGGCAACGAGAGGGGCTTCTCCGGACCACCTCTTCTACAACTCTAGGTCCGGTAACCCTCTTTTCCCTAGGTCAATCGGATGGGTGACTGGATATATATATTAAACACAGGATTACTGCATCCTTGTGTCCTCCTTCATCCTCTCGGGATCGCATGACCTGAGCCGGGTCCATAGCCCTAGCTCAGAGGACTTTAATAACAAAGGGGGGGGGTGGGGGGGGGGTCGGGGGCACCCCCTCTCCTGTACCTGACCCCTCGAGTCTGCCTATATAGACTTTAGTTGGTTAACAATTCTGGTCTATAACAGAATAGTCTACGGTATATTCTAAAATAAATCACATTGTTACGGAATTCTTGTGTATTTATTTTCCAAACAATTACTTTACTACGATGAGTGACAGGAGATATTATTACACAAGATATCTGGATCCTAGTGTCCTCCTTCATCCCCTCGGGATCACTTTACCTGAGCGAGGGCCATAGCCCTAACTCAGAAGACTTGAATAAGGGGGGGGGGGGAGGGGGGGGGGTTGCCATGGGCACCTCCCCCCCTCCTCTCCTAGGCCCGAACCCTCGAGTCTACCTATAAAGACTTTATGTGTAACAATTCTGATCTATAACAGAATGGTCTACGGTTATATGGTATAAGCTACTTCTCCCCCACCACGGCTATTCACCTAGCCAGTGTCGGGAGGGGCGTTAGCTGCTTCCTCACCGGGCTCGGTTACCTTTCCTGCCCTCCGCTCTCAACCACTCTTAACTAGCACGTGATTGCCTCCACCTCACCTCCCACCTACCGCATCGCATGCTTAGCAACCAGCTGTACTGGTTTCACTATACCAATAATAGTGCATTTGTCGCGGCTTCTAGCCGCTTAAATTGTATTTATTGGTTTGTGAAACCAGTACAGCTTCTACTGTCCCACCCACCTCCCGATGCGGCAGGCACTCACTTCTTTCTCATTGGAGTGGACGAGCGGTATTCAGCGGAGGAGGGGCTTAATACCTCACCTCACCACCACCAGGTGGCTCCACTATCAGTACAGCGCCAGATTTGAATTTTATTTACTTCTGATGAACGTCACGGAATTGACCCTTCCAACCCAGATTATGCCTACACGGGGCCTGGGCTTGTGAAGGGGCCTATTATATAGCAACCAGCTGTACTGGTTTCACAAACCAATAAATACAATTTAAGCGGCTAGAAGCCGCGACAAATGCACTAATTTAGGCTGGTGATAGGCCTACAACACTATACCTTTTATACGTCAGTCATTTTTCTATTTTCGTCTACTTCCTCTCTCCTATTTATGTCTTTTTTATATTTTTTAAATTTATCTTCTCTCGTTTTATATCGTATATGGAACTCGTGTGTGCATAATCACACACACACACACACACACACACACACACACATATATATATATATATATATATATATATATATATATATATATATATATATATATATATATAGAGAGAGAGAGAGAGAGAGAGAGAGAGAGAGAGAGAGACGAACGACGGTAATGAGGAATATTGCTGGTTAAAGGACTGAAAAAATATCTGCACAAACGATTGATTAAAGACGGCGACGATAATGAAGAAAACAATGACAGCGACAACGAAGGAGATAATGATGCCACTCGGCCATCTTATTAATCGTATGAGAGAACAAACTCCGACCATCTGTATAGTTGCACAAAGGGTCGCTTTCCTGTAAGTTGTGGATATTTCTATGTCCTGTCCTGACCTGCCCCATCCTATCCCGCCTTACACTATTCCATCCTACCCTGTCCTACTCCATCCTTACCCTATCCTGCCCATCCACTCCTGCCTCATCCTGGCCCTCCCTGTCCTACATTATCCTGCTCCACTCTGCCTCACCCTGTCCTGTCTAAACCCTTCCCACCCTGTTCTATTCCACCCTGCTTCGCCAGTCACCCCTGTCTGTCCTTCCGGCCACTCTATACTTTGCCCCACCCTGCCCTATCCTTTCCTTCCCATGCCCCCCTCCCCATCCCATCTGGTCCACTCTACCTTGTCTCACCTTGCCCTACTTTGCCCTGCCCCATCCTTTCCTTCCCTTCCACTAGCCAGCCCCACCTTGCCCTGCCCTGCCCCATCCTTTCCTTCCCCTCCACAAGGCCGCCCCATCTTGCCCTACCTTGCCCTGCCTTGCCCCATTATTTCCTTGCCCTCTACAAACCCGCCCCATCTTGCCCTACCTTGCCCTGCCCGGCCCCATCCTTTCCTTTCTCTCCACAAACCCGCCCCACCTCATCCCATCTGACCCTTACAGAGACCCCTTGCCAGTGAGCCAAGAATGCGAGGCGAGCCGAGGGAGAAGTTATGGGCCAACTTGAGAACCTGCTCCCTGATTTGCTGCAGAGTTGTGTCCACTCTCAGGCTTTCTCACCAGACACGGTAACCTATTTTATTGCTTCACTTTCTCCTCCTGTCTTGTAATTCCGGAGCTACGGTTTCTATATCCTCTGGTATAATACATTGTCTGGCGTTAGTTTATATACAGCAGTTTTATATGGCAAGTGGAACAGAAAATAATAAGTGTTAATGAGAGGGAGAGAGTAAACTTACCAAGGTAAGGAGGAGCTGGGATTTACTTTACTTCCCATCATAAAGCAGGAGTGATAAAATTCATTCCACACTAAACAAGTCTGTATTTACTGCACACTAAAAGCAGGCCAGAAACTCGGACATATATCACACCACAAACAGCCCATAGATAGCAACAATTGATAGATGGTCAGGTCAACTATAATCATTTTTGTATAGTTTGTGCAAAGTTTAAAAATGAAGTAAATTATGTAGGCTAATATTTTCCTGTTGGTTTGTATCGTATCCTCTTTATTTAGGTGGTAATTCTTTTTTGGTACATTGGAGTGCCTTGATTCCTCCAAAGTATGCTAGGAGACAGGACCAGAAGAGCAAAAATGATAGTGTTCTGTTGCTTGGAATAGTTTGGAGGATTCTGGCAGTTGCTCCAGATTTACCAACACAAAACTTTCCCCTTAACATTATTACTATTATGGAAAGTGACAGAAGCAACCATCGTCTCCATTTAAGTGTCCACATACATTGCTTCCCGAATATACGTAGCAAAATCTTGGCCTGCTTTTAATTTCCAGACGTGGCGGCGCGGATGTTGGTTTGGGTCAAGTCATTTCGCCTTGGGTCTGGGATGGTGGCCCTGGTAAACTCGTTCTCGTGTGTATTAATCCGATTTACGGGAGCTGTCGGGAACAATTCGGCTCCAGGAAAACATTCGCTGGCAAAATTAGTCCAAGTGGGATTAAGCCAGGGTAAATTCAATTCAGGTTTGTTATGAAGTTTGGGGGCAAGTCCACGCACTCGACCTCGCGATCCGTCCCAGCCCAACTCACAGACAGACAGACTGAATTGACCCGACTTGGCTCGCGTCCCATCCTACTCGAGCTGATGATACTTTATTGACGGGGAAGACATAATTAACTTGGTGATTCAGTAATTGATTTAAATACACAATATACCTGACTGTGTGCGTGCGTGCGTGGAATCTTGTGGGTCAAATTAGAGCACTCTCAAACAAGTAAATTATTAAAGCCACAACACTGAAATATAATTCGGATCTTGCCGTGTTAGAACGTTTACGACTTTTGATGCAGAAGGCAGAATAGAGAATTAAGGTATCTATCTTAAAGAGCATCGTAGTATAAATTAAAAATGAACGCCTCCAGAATGTTTAAGCGTTAATCAATCCTTTCTTCTCTGATATCGTGATGGATGTAGAAGAAGGTTTGGAGTACCTGTGTATCTGAGTGTGGGTTGCCAAGCAGAACACAGAACACACTCGAACCGGATCTAAGTTAGGGAGGCTTCGACAGAGACGCAAGATAGGAAGACATTGGTTTAGAAATAAAGTACATTGATCGACTGTAACAACAAGCTTCCAAGAGAGTAATACAAGCAGACACAATAAGTATGTATGGATTCAAAGAGTTGGGTTTAGAATAAGAGCTGCCAATAAATGGATCAAGAGGTATACTGCAGTTTCCTCTACTCGTAAACTTTTATGTAGCCTATATATACTTATGCTTCCTTAGAGCATCGTGACTTTTCATTATCACCAAAACTTTCCCTCCTAAAACCAGATAAATGGTGTTAAGGGGGCCATCTCTTGTGGCCGAACTGGAGAGCTTCTGATTCCTCCAAACTTTGTTGTTGTTTTGTGTTTGTTGTTGTTGTTGTCACTTTATTTATGTTTGTTGTTGTTGTTGTTCTTTTTGTTGTTGCTGCTTTGTTTGTGTTTGTTATTAGTGTTGTTGTTGTTTATGTTGTTTTAATTTTAATTTTTTGTTTGTTGTTGTTACTTTGTTTATGTTGTTGTTCTGATTTTAATTGCTTTTGTTGTTTTTGTTTTTGCTTGTTGTTGTTGTTGTTGTCGTCCTCTGAGCTGTTGTTATCCTTAATTGCTTTAGTTTGGGTTCTTGTCACCGTCGTCATTGGTTTTATTGGTTTTATTTGGCTCCCTAACTTTGTTATTAATATTGTTAGTGTTATTCCAGTCTTATTTGCTGCTGCCACCATTGTTGTTGTTGTTGTTGTTTTCTGTAATTGCTATCACTCTCAGTTTCGTATCACTATTGTTGTTGTATTTTTTTTCATTGTTTCTTTTGTCAATATTTGTGTTTTGTTTTATTTGCTATGATTCTTTCTATATATTTTTTTTTATTATGACGACGTTGATCAATAAGACATGATGAGATATATTGCAGCAGAATGAGGTGAGAGATTGCTTTAAAAGGCGACGACTAATTGCTTCGATGCGAATTGGAGTGCCTATTGATTCCTCCAAACTACAGTATGTCAGAGAGCAAACTACCTCAGTGTATATAATGTGTCGGGGGTCCGTTTTATTGCAGTGTTTAGAGGGTTACATAGACTCCCAATTCGTCCACCACAAACGACCCTTTAAACACAGCAAAACAAAAAGAATATATGTGGAGAAGCCTTCTTTGACAGACCCTCCCCTTTACTGCTCATTTATTGTTTCAGGTCAAAAGTCAATGAAGTAATAGCGAAACGTTGTCATAAAATTTACAAACTTTCTAATTTGGTACCTGATACAATACATAAAAACATTACAACCACGAAGGTCACGAAGCGGTGTATATTTCACTTAAAATTACAACAAACAGTGATGAAATGTTGAAACGCAAAAGGTATGCTGGAATATTTTCTGGTATGATACATTTACAAATAGCCACTTCCGGATGTAGGCTATTATTTATTATACTGCACTATTCCCTCCTCTCATTTTGTAGTGTTGTATAAGGGTATATGTTTTTATGTAGTTAGTTCAACTCAAACAAACACAGTAACGGCAAGTATTATACGAATTAAAACTTGTGAGATTCAAAAAATATATAAAGAGTACCTGGATATGATTACGGTAACATCAACAAGATTCTAACTTGGCACACGAAAAAAATTATCTAAGCTACATTCATTGGACCCCAATAAGTGATTTTTAAAGACATTATACGAGTTTATTAATATGCTCACATTCATATATGTTAATTCAGATATATCAGATATATATCAATTATATTCCTCACATTATATATGGAAGAAAAGAGACTGGCGTAGTGAGGTGTTGAAGATGAACTCTGTAGTAGGTGATAGAAAAATATACAAGGGTTTCCGATTACAGAAGGCTATTACTTGTAGGGAGAAAACCCAGATGGAGGTAAAGTAATGCCTGCTGTGGTAAATGACAGAGTGAATGAGGTGATAATGATGGTGATGGTGTGGGAGTGAGTGTAGTAAGGTACGTCTGTGTGTGTGTGTGTGTGTGTGTGTGTGTGTGTGTGTGTGTGTGTGAGGAAGATGTAGGATTCAACAGGTGTGAGGAAGGGTACAAATACAATTGGAGAGTAATGGTAAGCCAGGTGTGAAAAAAAGGTGAATGTTCGTCAGGTGTTGGGAAGGTACACACGAAAGGCAAGAAAGTAATAACAATAATATGGGAGTCAGGTGAGGGAGGCAGGAGGTACACAATAGCCAGGCCAGCAGTAAAAAATATATATGGGGGCCATTGTGGGGCTCAAGTGTGGGAAAGGAAAACACAGCATCCAGACCACGAGTGAGAAAAACAGATAAGGAAGCCAGGGGTGGGAGTAAAGGTGAGGAGGGAGGGAGGTATGTACAGTACAGCAAAAACCAACAAAACTTCTTCTATCTCCTCTCCTATCTGACTGAAATTTTACTCATAGTTTCTTGAATGGGACTGATTTAGTTCTACCACTTCTGATGGACTACGAACCTTGATGAAATTAAAACACCCCAAACCCTTAGATTATAAATGATGTCGTGAAGTTATTTTTATCTATTCTTGTATATATATGTCACACACACACACACACACACACACACACACACACACACACACACACACACACACACACATACAAACGTACACTATGATTAATCAGTTTGTGAAGCAATTTTAATTTAGTCTAGTTTCTATGTATCTTGGAATTCATGGTTAGACGGGAGTGAGGCAACAATAAAGACATTTGGAACTTTATGTGTATTTTGGGGTTTATAATCAGACAGTGGAGAGGCGACAGAACTCTTGGTAGTGACTGTACGTTGGGGTCACAGACGGCACCTCCACCACCTGTGTTCCAGTTCAGGGCAGGTGTGGCGGTGATGGCGGGGTCTGGCTGGCTCACCTTAATTGACTTGTGATGGTGATGGTGGTGGTGGTGGTGGTGGTGTGGGTGGGATAATCCGTCTTCTTACACCCCTTTCTGTCACACTCACCTCCACCTCCATGGAACCCTCAATATCCACGAACTTCTTCCAACTATACCAATTTCTTCCCACTGGGCCACACCTCACTTCACTCTATATTATACCACACAGTATCATACCCTACTACATATATAAACGATACTACTTTACTATACAATAATGTCATGCCTAATCGTAGCCTAAACTAACCATACTATGCAATGAGGTATAATATATTAACTTGCCAATCAACACAACACACTACACCATTCACACCATAGCATACCATACCTTACTATAAAATAATATGTCATACCAAACCGTACCCTAACCTAACAATATTATACAGAGAGATATATTTCAACAACATAACTGATCATAACAATACAACCACACCATTCACACCATACTGTCCCTTATCATATCTCAACGTCCAGACTTCACTTCACTCCATTCCATCTGAATTACTCAATTGAGACTCGAATAATCCCCCCGTCTCGTCTGGTACCATTCCTTTTGTACCCTCTGCCGTATCTATAATCCATCTCCTCCCCGCCCCATCGACTCCATTTCCACTTCGTCAGCTCAGTTCCCGCATCAGGCCCATCAAAGGTAAGGTAGGTTCAATTCCTCTCATCCAGTCAAGCAACTCCCGTCCTTCCCCTTCAAGCTCGATGTAAGCCCACTCCAGCTTATCCCCTTCAAGACCCGACCCATCACGCCCCCTCAAGCCAAGCCCACTCCATTTCTTCCCCTTTAAGATCCGTCTCATACCGCCCCCTCAAGCCAAGCCCACTCCATTTCTTCCCCTTTAAGATCGGTCCCATCCCGCCCCCTCAAGCCAAGCCCACTCCATCTCTTTCCCTTCAAGGCTCGTCCCCTCCTGCCCCCTCCCCTTCATGCCAAGCCCACTCCAGTCCTTCCCCTTCAAGACCCTTCCCACATTGCCCTCTCAAAACCCATCTTTTCTCCTTTAAAACCCATCCCACCTGTCAATACACTCCCGTTTGCCCTTCCTCTTCAACCTAACCAAGCCCACCACACTAAGCTAAACCCACTACAGATCTTTCCTTTCCAGCCGTGTCACTCCCAGTCCAATATATTTAAGTTCCCTTCAGCCCTTCCTCGATCCTCAAGACCCGTCCCACTCCGCCCAGTCAATTCAAATCCTCTCTCCTGCTCTTCCCTTTCTAGTCTATTTAATCCCGTCAATCCAAGTTCCCTCCTGTCCTTCCCTACCAAATTCAGTGCATGCCTCCAAGTCCCATCGTGTATCCCCTCCACCACCACCTCCACGAACCAGATATGTGCAGGCTGTCTTAAGGAGGTCAACACATGCACCTGGTGACTGCTAATGGTGGTGCTTGGGTGGTATGGTCGAAATGGGTTGTGCTGTGATGGAGTTGTATGGTGAGGATGGTGTAGGGATGTTGTGGAGATGTTACGAGTAGTGTGGGGGTTATGTGAGTGGAGTGGTGTGCATGGGGGTGATGTGAGTGGGGTGATGGTAGTGTGAGGGGTGTAGAAATGATGTGAGTAGTGTGGGGATAGTGTGTGTGAGTAGTGTGAAGAGGTGATGCGGCCCCGATAGATGTGAAGGAGGTTCATAATTAGAGCAATCATTGGCGTTGGTGGAATAATCAATGTTTATGGTGGTAGTGTTGTGTTGTGTGATAGTGGCTGGCAGTGTTGGTAAAACGTGGGTGGTAGTGTGTGGGTGATGGAGGTGGTGGTGTGAGTAGTAGGTGACGGGGATATATGTGAAGGGGAAACTGTAATGTCGGTGATGGTGTATTTGGAGTAATCAATTTTTATGGTGATGGGTTATGTGTCTGCGTGTTTGTGGTTGTGGGGTCGTGAGTGATAGAGTGTGGGTGATAGTGTGGGTGATGTGGGTGATGGTGACGTGGATGGTATAGTGTAGGTGACGTGGGTGGTATTGTAGGTGACGTGGGTGGTATTTTGGGTGACGTGTGTGGTAGTGTGGGTGTCCTAGGTGGTAGTGTGTGGGTGGTAGTGTGTGGGTGGTAGTGTAGGTGACGTGGGTGGTATTTTGGGTGACGTGTGTGGTAGTGTGGGTGTCCTGGGTGGTAGTGTGTGGGTGGTAGTGTTGGTGAAGTGGGTGGTAGTAGTGGTTGCAGTAGGCTAAATACAGTGCAACACAGCGACCATGCTCAAGGTAAGAATATATAATGACAAAGTAACATTATACACGTAGATGACGAAAAGGTTAGTTGGTGACAGCTGCAGTACACTATATAGCAATCTAAAATTTGTATCCAGGTTTGGTTGAAGTGTCGAATCATTTGACATAGTAGTGAACCAATTGCAACGTTTACCCTGTTTCATATTTGCTTGTGCTCGCTTAAGTAATACTCGATCAGGCTATTCGAAGTAAGCCTGGTTATATATTTTGGATTGCGACAGTACAACAATTCTTCCTTAATAACCTGTGTCTTTTTGAGGGGCTAAGAATTTCTCGGTGACTTAAAAACACCTGATTCCTGCAAACTGTGATGGGAAACAGCTGCCTTCATGATGACACCCCAGATCACATCAGTAATTTATGATCTGTTCTTGTGGCTAATATGAGAAGATATAGTGCAAATTTCTGAATTGTAAGACTAGGTAGAGTTAGGTATTTATGAAAGATTACAACAAAACCAATACTACTTCGACAATTTCAAGCAGATTTGTATAATGGTCACAATCTTTGCAAATGTTTATAATGGTCACAATCATTACATATCTTAATAATGGTCACAATCGTTACATATGTTTATAATGGTCACAATCTTTGCATATGTTTTCATAATGGTCACAATCTTTGCATATATTTATAATGGCCAGATTCTTTGCCATTTCGAATATAAACCTGGCCAGCTGTACCAAAGGGTCCACTAACCCGTCTTCGTGTCCCACTACAGCAGTTATAACCTGTAGTGAGTCGTAGTGAGATCCAACACATTTCTAAGAAGACAATATAGTACTGCAATATTTTGTTCTCAATTACTTATTAGAGGCAATTCTTTCTTCAAACCACATAACTAGATTGTAGCTGAGAGGCGGCTATTTATATGACTCTCAGCGAATTGAAGGCTCCTGAATCCTGCAAAACTGACAGACAACAGATTATTTCAGTAGAGATGGTACGGTGCTCTGATATTTCTGTCGTAGGTTGGAGGTATCAAAGACCTACATTTCGCCCACAGCATCCTAGTCTCCTCCAGGGGATTGTAAACTTTTGGTACATTAGAGCACCTTGATTCCTCCAAAGTAAGCCATAGGAAACAAGACCAGATTAACAAAAATATTGGTGACCTGCTGCTTGGAATAGTCTGAAGGAATCGATTGCTCCAGATTTACCAACAATGCCCCCCCCCCTTCCCCCCTTAATGACCCGGCCCCCATCAGTAAGTAGACATAAATCCATTTAATTATATCATGACCACTGTTTGGCCACATAAATTTTCGACTCCACTACATAAACTACAACTCGAATTAAGATGGGATCGATACTGTTGGCAAATAGAGGTTTACTAACTCCTCCAAACTGTGTCATAATAATAGAGGTTTACTAACTCCTCCAAACTGTGTCATAATAAATCAAACCACCTTGGAGTGTACCGAGACGTTCTGCTCATCAATTCAGTTTGGAGGAATCAAAAGTCTTATAGGTAGGTAGTCTCCTCTGAGTTCGACAACATCTCGCCTCGCCCCTCGAAGAACAAACTGTTGCAAGCGGCGCCGGAGGTACAGGTCTCGATCAAATCATTTATGGGGCTTAATGTTGGGTTAGCGTGCCCTTGGGGATTACTCAATGTGTATCTTAAGAGCAAATAATTTACACCGTCGCTAATCCTAATTGCACATAAAGAAGAGAAGCTTCTGTGGCGGTGTACAGGCGAACAAATAAATAGAAAACTCTCTTCCTGCCCTTCAGTTATACCTTATAATTTATGTATAATGACTGGTGTACAAATAAAAGCAAAATGTGTGTTTTTCTGTATCTAAAGATAAACCCATAAATGCAGCAGTATTTTATATTATTATGTTCCCTCCTCAAAGTTTACAGATATAAATAAAACACAATATTTTACTGCGACTGTAATTGTATACCTAATGGGAAATGGATACACACTATTAAGTACTTAAACCATTGTACCGTGAAGTCTGAATGTAATGTAGTAAGTAACCCACAGTAACAAAATTGAGATATAGTTTACAAGTTTAGCTGCGTTCACCATTCCTAAAACACTTCTGGCGACATTTGACATCCAAGCGTTTACTGCATAATTATATACAAGATGTCTTAACTATCTTGAAATAAAGGAGTAATTTTATATAACGATGTGTGTTTGACCTCAATATCCTACATACATACATCACTCTATTAACAATGGATCTTAATTAATAAACTAGCATCGATATAAAATAAACAGATAAAAATAATAAAGATCTCAAGTGTATAGGCAAGAGCGAGCACAACCTGAGCTGTATAACCAGGTACTATAATCTAAAACACTGTCATAACTTTAAGATCACCTCATTACAAGATTTTATGATGAAAATATTTGACTTCTATTCCTGACTGTAGCAAAGGAGAGGAAAGGTTCAATGCTCACGTCACGACCCCTAAGGACAGACCACACATGCACACGTAAACACACACACACACACACACACGCACACACACACACGCATAAATTAACGCAGGCACACACACACACACGTATACACACATTCGCGCACACACACACACACACGTAAACACACACACACACACACACACACACGCATAAATTAACGCAGGCACACACACACATTCGCACACTCATCTACTCGGCCAAATTCCTAAACACACACACACAGGCGAACACGCATATCTAAACACACACGCACACACATTCGCACACCCACTCACTCCGCCAAATTTCTAAGCACACAAACGCACCACTATAGGCTACACACACACACACACACACACACACACACACACACACACACACACACACACGCACGCACACAAAAGCACACACACACACATACACACCTATAATTGCACACGCACGCTCTCAAACGGCGTGGGATGTATATAAGGTTCACTCACACTTTTTTTTTTTTTTTTTTTCGTGGAGGAATAATTAATTACAGGTTGGTGCTAATTGCAGTAGGGTACAGGAATTGCAGACTTGTACAGAAATGGAGGCGTGTATAAACAGTGGCATAATCTGGCCTCACTCGTGTTCAATGGTACCGGTGGGAAGACGTGTATAATTTGGCTTCCTCTGGACTCCACTGACTATAGATAGGGAGGCGTGTATATATTATTATGTAAAGCCTCTCTTGTTTGTGTTCAGTTGTACAGGTGTGGATATTATACTGTAAATTCTCTCCTGGGCCCAATTCACCTTGAGACAATGAGTGGGGTGCCGACAGCAAATTTCATGTTTCTGACTCGAATCAAACAATATTTCCTGTAGGAGAGAGAAGCATTCGTGTCGTACATAAATATTTGGCTTAACAATATTTCCTGTAGGAGAGAGAAGCATTCCTGTCGTATATAAATATTTGGCTTAACATTATTTCACTAACACATAAACGGCTGCTTCATACTTGGATATCTCAAATTGCCAGAACCAGTCCCACGAGTATTAATAAAATTGAAAACCCTTCTCGGCAAAGGTTCAAATATCAGTCTTAAGGGGGAAAGTTTTGTGTTGGTAAATCTGGAGCAATTGATTCCTCCAAACTATTCCAAGCAACAGAACACCATTATTTTTGCTCTTCTGGTCCTGTTTCCTAGCATACTTTAGAGGAATCAAGGCACTCCAATGTACCAACAAAGAATTACCACCTTAAGAGAGGAGCACAGTACTGGTAAATCTAGAACAATTGATTCCTCCAAACTATTCCAAGCAACAGGGTATACCATTATATTCGTCAATCTGGTCCTGTTTCCTGACATACTTTGGAGGAATCAAGGCACTCCAATTTACCAGAAGTATACTATCCCCTTAAGGGTCCGTCCACCTGTGGTCATGAAAGGTCGTCTGGGTTACGTGACCTGTTTCAACTTACACGACTACAATTTTCGTCCCTGTGATGAGGAAAGGTCATTATTATCCAGGGTTATTCTTTCATAGGAATTGTGAAAAACGGAGGTGGTGATGTTTAATGACACGGATTAAGACGCAATTTTCGTTGGGAATTTGGGCACCAGAAGACCAGCGAAGAGATATTCTGTTTTTACCAAGTGTGTACGGTTGAGATTCGCGAAGTAAATGCAGTACAGTCACGAACACTAATAAATATCCAGGTGTGCTTCGAATACCTATAAAGAGACAGTAAATAAATGTACAATAATAAGATCTCCATTGGAATTACTTCGTTGGATTGATCAAAGCTTCAACCAAAACTGTATACTTATTAGTGCTCGTGACTGTACATCAATCCGAAATATATCCCACCAGGTCCATGCATCCTGGATCTCGTTCTTCCATTTTTGTAGACATTCCCTTGTGATTTAAGACTCCATGATACAGAGATGATGAATGGTTGATCTGTAAGAAGCCAACCAATCCTGATGTTACCTTAGTCGATAAATACACACACACACACCGACACACAGTCTTTCATTACCAAGGAAGAACTACGAGAACAGTATTTAGGGAGGACCATCTGGGGCATTAAGGAACCCTGTGATGTAGTCAGAAAATTGAAGGTAAATGAGTCCTTCAAATATTGCCATGAAACACCACTTATATGGAAGGAACTTGTTTCGTGGCATATTCAGGAGGAATCAGAAGCCTCCAATTCCCATACACAATCACAGGGTCCTTAAGGTGGAAGTACAGTGTTGGCAAATCTGGAGTAACTGATTCCTCCAAACTATTCCAAGCAACAGAACACCATTATGTTTGTTCATCTGGTCCTGTTTCCTGGCATACTTTGGAGGAATCAAGACACTCCAATGTAGCATAAGTGAATTACTTCCTTAACCGGGTGTGCGTGTTCTCTTCACAGTCTACTTATCCACAATGTTTTGGGTGGTAAATCTGGAGCAACTGATTCCTCCAAAACTATTCCAGGCAACAGGATACCATTATTTTTGTTCTTCTGGTCCTATTTCCTGGCATACTTTGGAGGAATCAAGACACTCCAATCTATCAAAAGCATATACTATCCCCCTTGAAGCGAAAGAAAATATACTTAAAACACAGCAAACCCAGGAAATATGGCCCGTGGACTGACAAACCTGACAATTAAGAAATCAACGACAAGGCAAACAGCCGACCTTGCCTCCTCCTCCACCTCCTCCTGGGCGGGCGAAGGTAATGAAGGGCTGGTGTTGTCTTGGTTACACCCGACTGGACCACCCACTCAGAAGTCCCGGGGCCACCACCACCAGAGCTGTATGCCGGGCGGTCTTAATGGCTCCTTATTGGTATAGTGAAACCAGTACAGCTGGTTGCTATAGAATATGCCCCTTCACAAGCCCAGGCCCCGTGTAGGCATAATCTGGGTTGGAAGGGTCAATTCCGTGACGTTCATCAGAAGTAAATAAAAATTCAAATCTGGCGCTGTACTGATAGTGGAGCCACCTGGAGGTGGTGAGGTGAGGTATTAAGCCCCTCCTCCGCTGAATACCGCTCGTCCACTCTGTCGCGGAACACACGCCTGTCAACATCTACGCTCCTCGCTGCTACGCTATGGTATTGTGTCGCGTGTTCCTGCTAATTTTTCTTGTGTGTTCTAGTGGCTGGCCTGCTTTGCAGATGTATATTGTGTGTTTTCTAGGAGGGTTTTTAGGTGTTTATGGGGCTTTTTTCTTCGTTAGGACTTAGTTCTTTCCTTAAGCGAAGGGGGCTTTTCAGCCCCTGTTTTCGGAGTTTTTCTCCGTCTGTCCCCTATTTCACTGTCCCTCCTGCCACTAGTACATTCTTCATGTGTATTTTATCGGGGTTTTCTGGGGTTTTTAGCGAGATTAGTGGGTTCCACGTGGGACTTCCCCACTCCACGTGGTGACCACATGGGGTCTTTGCAGACCTTCCTCTTACCTCCCCCGATTATTATGTGTCCCCTCTCGGTAAGGGGGAGGGAGAATTGTGCCCTGGTTCTCCCTTCCTCTCCCGAACGGGGGTTTTTTATTTTATTTTGGGGTTTTTTCCATTATTTCAGCCTGGAGTGTTTCTTCTCAGGCTATCGGGTCCCCTCCTACCCCTCCTTCTGGTTCATCGGTCCGGGGGGGGCCTCCTTTTTTACCCGCTCCATGTGGCGGACGATTATGGTTTTACGGGTTTTTTTTCCCTGGGCGGCTGCGCGAGTGTGGGGGATTGTGTTCTGGTCCCCAGGTTCAGCGGGCGTGTCCCGCGCTTCTTTCCTTCGGGGAGGATGGGTTTGTGTTCCAGTGTTTGCACGTGTTAACCCATGTTTGTGTATTCTTTTCTCCCCCAGCCTACTCGTGCCCTTTGTGCTGCCTCAGGATGTACCGTGCGGGTCTCGCCTGACGGACACCTGCACTGTTCTCCTCACGCACCCTGCTTCACTCCCTTGGGTTACGACCCTTTGGCGTGTGGTGTGTGCCGCCCCTGGGCTGAGTTGTGTCGGGTTACCTCCCCTTCTGCCCGCTCCAAACTCCCTGCCCTTGCTTCTCTTCGTATGGCGTGGACGAGGGCTAGGAGAATGGCCCACAAACGAGACGGTTCTTCTTTGGCGTGGGTGGACCCGATTTTGGGAGCGGACCTGGGTTTATTCAGGACCCGTTACCCTTCTTCCTGTCTCTCGGAGTCTCAGGGGCTAGAACCTCCTGAGGCCCGAGAGATTGAGCCTGCTTCCCTAGACGGTACTACGACTCCTTCTCGGGGCTTATCCCCCCGGGAAGCGAGCGAGTCTGTCGCGCTGGTTCCCCCGACTGCCTCACCGGTACAAGGGCCCAGCAGGGAACCCCCAGCTTCGCCTCCTGCTAGAGCTGGCTCCTCAGGCCTCTCTAGAGGACGCAAGCGTTCGGCTAAAAGGTCCCGCCACTCCAGGAAGTCCCGTGCTCGTCGCCGTTCTCCTTCCTCCTCGTCTTCGTCGTCCTCTTCCTCTTCTTCGTCGTCGGGGAGCTCTCCTTCGCCCGCCCGCAATTCCCGCAGGGGTAAGCGGGGGGGGGACAGCCCCTCGTCGAGGAAGATAGTTAAAATCTTCCACACCCTTATTCCTCACGCTTTTCCTGGGGCTTCCGTCGCGCAACCTCAGGCTGTCGCTACGGAACCCGCTCCTGTTCCCCCGCCTCCCGCTGCTGCTCCCGTCGAGGGCTCGAGTCCTCCCGGGGATGTGGGAGTCCTTTTCGTGCCTCCCGTTTCCCCAGGGCTCGAGTCTCCGTCGGGGGACGTAGCTGAGGAGTTGGTTACCTCCGCACCCCCGTCCCCGTCACCCCCTCCTTCAGGAGACGGATACCTTCCCTACTCTTGGTCTCTCCTTCCTCCTGCTTGGACCCACTCTTCGGAGGAGGGCAGACTGGTGGCCTGGTCTCCGGACACAGCTCAACCAGACGTGTGGATACGGAGGGATGACGTCGTGGTGAAGTGGGGGGCGGATGAGAAGGGCGAGGCTATTCCCTTCTACAAGGTCCGTCCTATCTCAGCGCCCTTACCCACTTCAGCTAGGGTGTCCTCTGCGGCTACCCTGGACGCGATGGGTTTCCTGGTGGAGTACAGCCAGCTACACTTGTCCGGGGCTTGGAGGATTGACCGCTCACACGGTAACACGGCTCTCCTCCTTTCCCCGGACGCGTACTTCCCGGGGGATAAGGGTGAAGGGGACCTGGATATTCCAGCCCTTCTCCTTAAGTCCCTGGACCACCAGAGGAACAACGCGCCCAGGAAGCCCCCTCCTCCGTCTTTCCCCGTCATCCTCCCTCATTCCCGGGCTCCCCCGGGCTTGAGGGAGTGCCTGTGGAAGACGGAGAAGGAGCCCCCGGTCCCCTATCAGCTGAAGGAGCCCGATGGTAAATTGAGGCAGGCGGAGTCTGCTACCCGTCTGGAGCTGGCCCACACCATCTCCACGGGAGCAGCCGCCTCTTTGATTAGGGACTGCCTCAACGCCCTAACAAACTCCTACCACGAGATGTCGGGTGTACAGCTAGCGTGAGTACCTTTCTCGTGTATCATGTTTGTAGGGATGCTGGGTGAAGGGTCTCCCTGTTACTCCCGGGTACTTATCCCCGGGTTCGCTCGGTTCTTTCTTTGTTTACCCCTTACAGTGACACCCTCTCTTCCATGGCCACCGTGATGGAGGGCGTGGCGGCAATGGCTACCCACTTCATGCGGGAGGAGGCGAAGGCGTTCGCCGAGGCGAGACTGGCAACCCGCCAAGCGGCAGCTAAATCTGCGCCAGAAATGGCACAGAGGGGAGTGGTACGAGCTGTCCCCTTGTCCCCCGCCCTCTTTGACCAACCGGCGACAGACACGATCTTCGCCTCCCTCCCAACGGTAATTAATTTACCAAAACCTTCCACCTCCAAGTAAGTACCTCTCGTGTTCGTCTTACCCGAGTTGTCACGGGGTGAAATGAAAGGATTTTCGGGTCTATTTTGGGGCCTAATCGTTCTGTTTGTCCGTAGGCCACGTGCCCCACAGCCAGCCAGACCAGCCTACCAGCCCCGGAGGCCCTCCCAGCCCTCCAGGCTACCGAGGCCCTCCTATCCCACTCCCCCGAGAGCACACAACAGGCCCTCCCAGAGGGGCCAGCAGCCTTTTCGAGGAAGGGGACAGGTCGCCAAGCCCTTCGCAAAGCCCAAGTCCTTCAACCACCCCTCCCAGAAGGACCGCGCCACTTGAGGGTCCCACTCTGGGCTGCCTCACAGGGTGGTCAGCAGCCTGGCCCACCCACGGCTGGGCAGCAAGGATAATTCGCCAGGGCCTGTCATGGCCCTGGATTACTGTTCCGGTGAGTAACTGTCATCCTTACTGTCTGACATATGAATTATGCCTAATCCCGTCCTTGGGCTACCGTTAGGTCAAAATCAGATTTTCCCTTGCGGTCAAAATCTCTGCCTCTCCTGTCATTCTCCCCCCAACCACCCCGGGTCCCTCGGGCCCCGGGGGATTAGGATTAACGGTACTCTCACTGACACCTGTCTTCTCCCGTTACAGCCACTACGTCTACCTCCTGCCTCAACCAAAGTGTCACTTTCGGTCGTCCCGCATGTGCGGGAAATGCGGGAAAAAGGGGTAGTGGAGCGGGCGACGGGAAGGGTCTTTCTTTCTCGTTTATTCACGGTCCCCAAAAAGGATCAGGGAAAAACGAGATTGGTGATGGACCTGAGCAAGCTAAACAAATTCGTGAAAACTTTACATTTCAGGATGGTTTCGGTTGCTCAGGTCCGCACAGTTCTGAGGAAGGGAGACTGGTTAGCATCCCTGGATCTCAAGGATGCTTACTGGCACGTCCCGATCCACCCCAGGTTTCGCCGCTTTCTGGCCTTCCAGGTGGGGACCGAGACGTTCCAGTTTACCAGGCTCCCTTTCGGTCTTTCTCTAGCTCCGCGAGTCTTCACAAAACTCGTGAGGGTGGTGGCATCCCGTCTGGCAGAGGCGGGTGTCCCCACCCTCATGTACCTGGACGATTGGTTGCTTCACGCCCCTTCCAAGGAGCAGGTAGCAAACAACGTCCGGGTAGCGAGGGGAGTGCTAGAGGAAATGGGGTTTCTGTTGAACATCCCCAAGTCCTCTCTCACCCCCACTCGCAAGCTGTGTTGGCTAGGAATAGAGTGGGACTCTCTTTCGGCCACCCTCTCTCTCGCTCCAGACAACGCCCGCCGGACCCTCCGCCACGTCCGCCGGGCGCATTTTTCCCGTACTTTCTCTCGCCGCCAGTGGGAATCATTGCTCGGGTCCCTAAATTTCGCGGCCCCTGCAATGCCCCTGGGACGACTGAAACACAGGAGGCTGACGCGGGAGGTAAACCTCCACCTGTCCCCCACACACAGGGACCTTCCCAGGCAAGTGTCCCCCTCTCTCCACCGCCTCCTTCGCCCCTGGCTACGTCCCGGTGCCCTGCGTCAGCGGGTCCCCTGGGTGTTCCCTCCCCCGGGGATTACGGTGGCGACAGACGCATCGGACGTAGGCTGGGGATACCAGTCTTGCCTGGGACATCAACGGTGCGGGGGATGGAAGGAAGGGGAAAGGCTACTGCACATCAACGCCCGGGAGTTGATGGTAGCGAAGGAATGGCTCAACAGACACCCTCAGTTTGCCAGGATAGGCGTCCGCTTCGATATGGACAACGTTGCGGCCGTGCAGTGCCTACAGAAACAGGGCACCGTACGGTCGGAAATTCTCCTGTCCCTGTCAGAACAGATTTTCGCAATAGCGGCCAAGAGGGACATTCACCTCTCGGCCCGCTACGTGCCAGGGCGGGAGAACGATTGGGCGGACGCCCTATCTAGGTTCAGAGGGACGTCAGTCGAGTGGCAACTGCGTCCCCTTGTGTTCGAGTCTCTCTGCCTTCGCTACGGGACACCGGAGGTGGACCTATTCGCCTCCCCATCCACGGCCCTACTCCCTCTGTTCCTGACTTTCTCATCCAGAACAGAGGCGGGAGGCCCGGACGCCTTCACGGAGGACTGGAACAGGTGGGGTCATCTCTACCTCTTCCCACCCCCAGCCACTTCAGTCCTCCTGAAGGCGATCCTCAAGCTGCGCACTTTCAGGGGGAGGGTTCTCCTCATAGCCCCCCGCTGGCCAGCACAGCCGTGGTTCGGAGAGTTGTCCCGGTGGTGCCCGCATCCCCTTCAGTTGGGATCGGCGTGCCTCTCCAGCACCCTGTCTGCACCACTCCAAGCGTCACTGAAACTACACGCTTGGAGTTTCTACGGGGAGTCCTCAGCAAAAGGTTCACTAAGGAGACAGTGGACAAGATGTTGAGGGCTCATCGTCAGTCTTCGGTGCGACAATACGAATCGTGCTGGAAAAGATTCCAGGACTTCTTGCGAAGACACCCCTCCAGGGTCATCTCGGAGGACACAGTCCTGGAATTCCTCACGTGGCTCGCCGATTCCACCAACAGGGCCCCGGCGACGGTGCTTGCGCATCACGCAGCCCTGTCTGATCCCCTCCTCCTGGGTTTTAACATTAAGGTTTCGGAGAGGCCTCTCTCTCTCCTGAGGATGGGGATTCGGGCGGGGACCGCACCTCACCGGGCCCAGGCACCCTCCTGGTCCCTTCATCGTGTCCTTTCCTACCTGACCTTCGAGGGGGTCCCTCTGGAGGTTTGTCACCTCCTCCAGAAAGCTCTCTTCCTGCTCGCCTTAGCTACAGGTTACAGGGCTTCTCAGTTGGCAGCCCTGACCCGTCACACAGCCTTTTCTTCAGTAACCCCTAACCTTACTTCCTTAACCATTTCCCCCTCCCCTGCTTTTCTAGCTAAGAACGAGCAGGCTGACGACAGAATTGGCCCTCTCGCAGTACCCTCGTTCCTGAGGGATGGAAATTTCCACCCCCTCTGCCCAGTCCACGCCTTTGTTGCATACGTGGAGGCGACGAGAGGGGCTTCTCCGGACCACCTCTTCTACAACTCTAGGTCCGGTAACCCTCTCTTCCCTAGGTCAATCGCTCGCCTTCTCTGCCGAGTGATAGAGAACGGGGATCCCGGACACGCCCCGAGGGCTCACAGCGTTAGGGGCGTGGCCGCCTCCCTCGCCTTCCTCAGGACTCACTCGGTGGAGAGGGTCAGGGATTTAGGGGGCTGGGCGTCCACTTCTTCCTTCAGGACGAGGTACCTGTTCCACTCGCTCTCCCCTACCCCCTGTGTGGCTATGGGTACTCCACCTCCTATTCCCCAGGGTCCCCGCGGGAGACACATGGGGGGGAAGGGCCGCCCGAAGAGAAAAGGTCGGGTGATTTAAGTCCCGTCACATCATCCCAGACCTCATCCACATCTTGTACAGCTTCATGCTCATCCCCATTCTTCACGTGTACATATGGTGAAAGAGAATATATAATAAATTACATTGTTACGGAATTCTTGTGTATTCATTTTCCAAACAATTATTAACTAAGATGAGTGACAGGAGATATTATTACACAGGATATCTGGATCCTAGTGTCCTCCTTCATCCCCTCGGGATTACATTACCTGAGCGAGGGCCATAGCCCTAACTCAGAAGACTTGAATAAGGGGGGGGGGGGGGGGAATGGGGGGGGGAGGAAAAGGGGGGGGGGGGAATATCCATGGGAACCTCCCCCCTCCTCTCCTAGGCCCGAACCCTCGAGTCTACCTATAAAGACTTTATGGGTAACAATTCTGGTCTATAACAGAATGGTCTACGGTTTTATGGTATACGCTACTTCTCCCCCACCACGGCGTTTCACCTAGCCAGTGTCGGGAGAGGCGGTAGCTGCTGCCTCACCGGGCTCGGTTACCTTTCCTGCCCTCCGCTCTCAACCACTCTTAACTAGCACGTGATTGCCTCCACCTCACCTCCCACCTACCGCATCGCATGCTTAGCAACCAGCTGTACTGGTTTCACTATACCAATAATAGTGCATTTGTCGCGGCTTCTAGCCGCTTAAATTGTATTTATTGGTTTGTGAAACCAGTACAGCTTTTACTGTCCCACCCACCTCCCGATGCGGCAGACACTCACTTCTTTCTCATTGGAGTGGACGAGCGGTATTCAGCGGAGGAGGGGCTTAATACCTCACCTCACCACCTCCAGGTGGCTCCACTATCAGTACAGCGCCAGATTTGAATTTTTATTTACTTCTGATGAACGTCACGGAATTGACCCTTCCAACCCAGATTATGCCTACACGGGGCCTGGGCTTGTGAAGGGGCATATTCTATAGCAACCAGCTGTACTGGTTTCACAAACCAATAAATACAATTTAAGCGGCTAGAAGCCGCGACAAATGCACTAATTTAGACTCAACCCATCCCTCGCTGCCTCTGTCCCACTATCCCTCGCTCGCTGTCCCCTATCCCTCCCTCCACACCCATCCCTCCCTCGTTGTCGCATATCCCTCCCTCCATACCCATCCCTCGCTGCCTCTGCCCACTATTCCTCCCTCCACACTCATCCCTCTCTGCCCCCTATCCCTCCCTCCACACCCATCCATCCCTCGTTGTCCCCTACCCCTCCTCACCTATCCATCCCTCGCTGCCCCTATCCCTTCCTCCACACTCATCCCTCTCTGTCCCCTACCCCTCCCTCCACACCTATCCATCCCTCGCTGCCCCTGTCTCTTCCTCCACACCCATCCATCCCTCGCTGCCCCCTATCCCTTCCTCCACACCCATCTCTCGTTGTCCCCTACTCCTCCTCACCTATCCATCCCTCGCTGCCTCTGCCCACTATCCCTCCCTCCACACTCATCCCTCGTCGTCCCCTATCACTTCCTCCACACCTATCCATCCCTTGCTGTCCTTCGTTCGTGCATGACCTTCTCCCATCACACCATATATACACCTTCATTCTCGTATGTACAGTAGAGTCACGAGCTAAAACGCATGAGTCTGTATACCCAAAACGGATTAATGGAGAGTGTAGTAAGCTATACACTTTTTGAATTACGTAACACAATAAGAACTAAACTTTTTTTAAGTCATTCTTACAAATACAAGTTTTCTCTAATCATGCATGCTCTTTACAAAAGATTAATTTCAGTCATACTAACAAATGCTACCAATGAGCGACACAGCCCCGGGCACACGACGACACTGAGGCTGGTAATATTAAACTTTATCTTCGACGAAACAATTCTTCGTTGCTAAATTCCCATAATTTTTTACTGGGAATTTAGCGACGAAGAGTTGTTTCGTCGAAGATAAAATTTAATATTACCAGCCTGACTCTTCTTGAATACGAAGTGAGATTGTAATTTGCTGTAACACGAATGCCAATAAAGTCGTCAGAGAAAAGTGAGTTATATTTATTTTATATTTATCGTGGGTTGGTGTAAACGTACAACAACTGACGGTGACTGTACACTTGCAACCTGTCTCGCCTACTCCACCTGACACATGGGACCTCCACCACGACGAGTATCAAGACAATTCCCGGTGATACATTGTGACGTGCGGGTGTTTGAGGCGGCCCATGTAACGCGTCCCCAAGGAGTGATATTTAACAAGGACGAAACGCTCTCTGACACGTATAATTTGGTACTGAGGTGTGTGTGTGTGTGTGTGTGTGTGTGTACATACGTGGGGCCGTGCGTGTAGGTGTAGGTGTAGGTGTGTGTGTGTGTGTGTGTGTGTGTGTGTGTGTGTGTGTGTGTGTGTGTGTGTGTGTGTGTGTGTGTGTGTGTGTGTGTGTGTGTGTGTGTGTGTGTGTGTGTGTGTGTACATACGTGGGGCCGCGTGTGTGTGTGTGTGTGTGTGTGTGTGTGTGTGTGTGTTTGTGTCACGAGGTTTATCAAATACTTCTGGTACTGACTGTGCAAGAAATATTATGTATGGAGATAATGCCCAATTGATAATTTTTTTTTCTTCATATAATTTTGAAATCTAATTACTGACACATAAATAGGACACGGAAAGTAATGTGTCAAGAAAATTCCACTCCATAACTACCGGTACACGTAAAACAACAATGACAGCTTCTATTTAGCATAACTTAAAGAGTCAGTATCAGAAACTTTAATATATGACAATACCAAGTTAGGGTCCAGCAGATGAGGGTAATTTTACCATTCAAACTGAAGTAGCATTTATGGGTATTCATATCTCATTCATGAAGGTGGGAAATGCAGGAGAAAACACTGGTTTGCCCGTGACTGTCTGTGTCTTTAATAAGAGTTCAGAACCCTTGAGCACTCCACTTATCGATTTATCTCCTCCATCATTCGCCTCATTTTCATTGTAATGGCTACCGACCTCATCTCCCATCTCTCCACCACAACCCCACCAACAATAACAACAACAACAACAACAACAACAACAACTACTCCTGGTGTTATCTGCATGTGGTATTCCTGCTCCACCATCACCACCAACAACAACAACCACAACTGCTGGTGTTATCTGTGGTATCTTTGCTCCACCACAAACACCACAACCAACAACAATAACAAACACAACTACTGGTGTTATCTGTGGTATCTTTGCTCCACCACAAACACCACCAACAACAACAACCACTGGCGTTATCTGTGGTATCTGAGAATCTATCGGCCCCGCTGCACCCATCAACAAACCAGAATCGTCCCGAGATGGCGGCTGATACCAGTGACAAATGAGGCACTAATATCAGCTGGAGGGAGGAAGAACATTCACTGGTCGCTCCCTGTACTCACTCCGTCCATTAACCCGTATAAGGATCCCGTGATGCAGTAAGAAAATTGGAGGTTAGCGAGTCCTTCAAAACATGGCCACGAAACACCACCCACATTGTAGGAGCTTGTTTTGTGGCATAGTCAGGAGGAATCAGAAGCCACCAACTCTCATACACGATCATAGGGTCTTATAAAACGCAATGTCTGGGGTCTTTTGCTGTATTTTATGGCTATATGCAAGAATATTCATGGTGTTAACGATGGACTGGTACCGGTACGATGGCCCTGTATTGTGCGTGTCTAGGGGGTCATCGTGCAGGTACCTCGTCATCGTAAGCCCCATGAATGTTCTTGCATACGCTGCTTGCTCTGACAATCACCAGACGAAAATTCCTGTTTGTTGTTATAAGCACTGATGATGTCCAAAGGTTAAGGGGGAAATTAAGTGTTGGCAAATCTGGAGCAAATGATTCCTCCAAACTATCCCAAGCAACAGAACACCATTAATTTTGTTCATCTGGTCATGTTTCCTGGCATACTTTGGTGGAATCAAGGCGCTCCAATGTACCAAAAGTGAATTACCCCCTTGAGAAGTGGGCTGTCTGTTGTGAGAGAATTGGAGGGTTTCTGATTCCTCCAAATTTTACAAGGATTCACGTCCCCTTATTTCGTATTCTGAGGTAGATTGTTTCCTGGCAGAGTTATGAGCAATCAGTGTCCATAAAATTTGTCCACTACAGATTGCTCCTTTTAAACCTAATACATATTAACCCATAAACAATTATACTTACAACTTAGATGATAATAATAAGTGTGAACAAAAAATGCCCGACGATTATATATGGCAGGAAAAGTCTCGTTATTCAAGAGGTATGATACTGACGGCAAATAGGTGGCTACAAATTCTATAAAAAGTTCCAAGAAGCAGATTATCAATATCGAGTCCTTGGTAATATCACTTCTCAAAGCAAAGACAAAGTGACACAACCCAGCCCTGTGAAAACTCTATGAAAATATACAGGGAAGCATCGATACACAAAACTTCGGGTGGGTTTAATTAGAAAATACCAACCTGCCTACCTCAGTGAAAATGTATTTAATTAAACAGGTATCAAACTGGCTAATTAAGTGGAGAGTATATATACTTATGGTACATTAGAGCACCTTGATTCCTCCGAAGTATGCCAGGAAACAGGACCAGATTGACAAAAATAATGGTGGACTGTTGTTTGCAATAATTAAGAGGAATCAGTTGCTCCAGATTTACCAAAAGTGTACCTACCTACCCTCCCCTTAAATGCATAATAGCCTACGTACAACATCCAGAAGTTCCAATAAAGTGCGATAATAAAAATAAAGCTTAGTTACTCGAGAACTAAACTTTGATCTTAACTTTGAGGGGGCCTTACAGGGATACTCTCCGTGAAGAAAATTGAAGGGTTACTGATTCCTCCACACAATGCCAGGAAACAGACTACTTCGGTGTTACTAAATGGGTATATAGCTGTTTCGGGGCAATGCTTGTAGGAATCAAAAGCCATCCAATTAGTCGCTAAACAGTAACCCTAAGGAGGTAATTATATTGAACAAGATGGAAGAGTACTGCTTCTTCGAAAAAAAAAAAAAAAAAAAAAAACACACACAGAATCAAACTAAATGACTAACTACAAACGATTTTCTGACATTCTAAATCTAAAAACTATATCAAATAATTATCTCTTCAAGACCCACAACATTCTTCTTACACCATCATTATACTGTACTTGGATTAATGTCTTACAGTGTCACAGGAAAAACCACATCCTTCAGGGTAAGAGTTCAGGGGGTCGTCAATTAAACTGAGGATAAGTGGATGTCTGGGAGTGTCTGTAATTGTCTGTGAATGTCTGTAATTGTCTGTGAGTGTCTGTAAGTGTCTGTGAGTCCCTGTGAGTGTATGAAAGTGTCTGTGAGTGCCTGTGAATCCCTATGAGTGTTTGTGAATATCTGTGAATGTCTGTGAAATCCTTAGTATCTGTGAGTGTCTGTGAATACGTGTGGATCCCTTTAAGTGTATGTGAGTGTTTGAGAGTGTCTGTGAGTGTTTGAGAGTGTCTGTGAAAGCCTGAGTGTCTGTGAGTGTTTGAGAGTGTCTGTGAATGCCACCGAGTCCCTCTGAGTGAGTTTATGAGCCCCTGAGACCAAAGCACCACCAATGACAGATCGATAAGCCAGACGAGAGATAAGGACAGCCATTATTGGTAGGACACGCCTGATCACACTGAGGGATCCGCTGCCCAAGATGTGTTTCACCCTCAGGATCTGTTGTTCTCTTAAGGTGGTAATTCTTTTTTATTACATTGGAGTGCCTTGATTCCTCGAAAGTATGCTAGGAAACAGGATCAGAAGAGCAAAAATAATGGTGTTCTGTTGCTTGGAATAGTTTGGAGGATTCAGTTGCTCCAGAATTACTGTACCAACACAAAACTTTCCCCTTAAGTGGACGTGTGTGTTGGAGGTGGCAGTGGTGTTATCTGAGGTTGCTGGTGGTGTAGGTGGAGGTACCAGGGGAGAGTTAGTAATGTAAGTGGAAATATTTGGTGGTCGTGTAAGTGGATAATGGTGGATGCGCAAGTGGTGGTGGTGGTGGTGTTCTGGTGGTGCAAGTGGAAATGGTGGTGGAGGGAAGTGGAGATTAATATGGTGCTGGAAGTGGAGGTGGTGGTCGAGGGAGGTTGAAATGGAAATGGTAGTGTTAGTGGTGGTTGTAGTGGTGATGATTCAGGAGATGATGATGGTGGTGATGATTGAGAAGGTGGAATATGAGGTGGAGATGGCAGTGTTAGTGATGTAAATGAGTTAGCTACACTATAATGATAGCACAGCTTCAGTGGATCATTAGAAAAATATATGTGTGTGTGTGTGTGTGTGTGTGTGTGTGTGTGTGTGTGTGTGTGTGTGTGTGTGTGAGTTTGAATGTGTGTGTGTGTGTGTGTGTGTGTGTGTGTGTGTGTGTGTGTGTGTGTGTGTGTGTGTGTGTGTGTGTGTGTGTGTGTGTGTGTGTGTGTGTGTGTTTGAATGTGCCTGAGTTTGAATGTGTGTGTGTGTGTGTGTGTGTGTGTGTGTGTGTGTGTGTGTGTGTGTGTGTGTGTGTGTGTGTGTTTGTTTGTTTGTTTGTGTGCGTGATAGTTTGAATGTGTGTGAGTTTGAATTTTTGAATGTGTGAGTTTGAATGAGAGTGTGTGTGTGTATCATGCAGTGAGTACCAGAGTGCGAATGAATGTATACCCTATTGTCTACCACGGCCAACTCCCCATATAAAGTGTAGACGTTATGCAGGTGGAGAGGGTAATCCCGTCCCCGGTTGAAAGGAGTGTCAGACGCCGGAACAAATGTTACAACTGATAATTACACAGAGGCGAGGGATTAACACAGACAGGGCTAATGTTTATCTGGCCTCACTGCACCACGCTCCTATTTACACACACGCGCAAACTAAAACACGCACACAAGCAAAACACACTCATACGCGCACTCTAAAACACGCACACAAGCAAATATAATGGTGTTCTGTTGCTTGGAATAGTTTGGAGGATTCAGTTGCTCCAGAATTACCAACACATAAATTACTCACATATAAAAAACATACACCCATGAAATAAACAGACATTTAACAGTAAGCACATATTAGTACACGAACACAGACACACACACACCAGAACACTGACACTGACACACAAACACTAACACATAAAGTCATGTACACTTGCAATCCAAAATATGTATCCAGGCTTGCTTCGAATATCCTGATCGAGTATTAAGCGAGCTCAAGCAAATATGAAACAGAATAAGCATTGTAATTGGTTCACTAGTATGTCAAATGATTCGAAACTTCAACAAGACCTGGATACAAATTTTGGATTGCGAGTGTACACATACATATATTAACCTGTGCACTCACCATTGACATATCCATATAATTACACATACAATCACACGCACGCACGCACGCACGCACACATACATATTATAAATGTTGCTTTACTATTTTAACATATAGCTAGCATCGTTTTGCAAGCATGACACTTATCAACTCTGTTTTTATTTACACACACACACACACACATCATAGCAATTTGCAATAATGTCAAAAACAAATATTGCCGCAGTTAACAAGAACACACACACACACACACACACACACACACACACACATCACCCAGTCTGGCAACCGCAGTACCGATAAATTGAACAGCTCTTCCCATCCACAACAACCAAACCCTCACCACCACCATCACCCTCACCCTCACCACCACCACCACCAAGCAACCTGCTATTCTCTCGCCTTAATGGTTTGTATGTCAACGGTGTACAGTCACGTTCAGTTGTCCTGTCAACACCTTCCAATGAAACGCCCTCGATAAATTATGTGAAACTATAGCGGTTGGTTTCTGTAATATTGGTTCATAAGCTTCACTCAAATGGTTCACTTTCATTCACCAGAGACAGGACTATTGAAGGTGACTGTACAACTTCCTGGGCCACAGGGCTTACCAATGGTGGAGAAAATTCATCCCATCTCATTTGGCTGCTGGTTAAAATATATTAGTCCTTGAACAACGGGTATTTTTCCCTTTATTATACACAGGGTCGTCTGGTGTTAGTCCATGTATCTGTTCATAAGACCGTTTGTGGGTGACATGAAGAAGTATAGTTTGTATCCCATGAATGTCTTAAGAGTTACATTGTGAGTCCTTGTCTATCTACAGTTAAAATATACATAGCTAATAGTTCGTTTTAGTTATATATAAACGAAGAAAATCGCTTACCGTTAGTCATAGAAACATAGTAAAATTTAACATAAAACGAACATATTCTCCTGCATAATTATACCAGCGAAGTAAAGGAGGAAATGACAACACAGCTGGAGTCGAGTGAAGCTTCAGCAGGGACATCACATCCATCACAGCCATGCAACCAGAGCCACAACACACTCATCCATCACCACCCCACACACCTCACACACCCGCCCACCATCCTGTCACTCACATCTCACTCATCACTGCCTACCACAACAACAAATCAGCACCCAGCATCTATTCGTGCCCACCACACTGTCACTCACATCTCACTCATCACTACCTACCACAACAACACCTCACCACTCACCACCTCACACCGCCCACCACCCTGTCACTCACATCTCACTCATCACTACCTACCACAACAACACCTCACCACTCACCATCTAGAGGCTATATATACTCGTGACCACCACCCTGACACTCACATCTCACTCAACGCTACCTGCCACCACCACCACAACCACAAGAGTCTCGTATAAGCATATGAAAACACAGAGACAGAGACAGAGACATAGATAGTACCGGGTATGCGTCTGTTTGTAACTCGTGAGCGAAGGAAATTTTTTTGTGACGTATATAGTCGTCTGGTTAAAGTCAAAGATGCAGACTGTTGTTTATGGTCTAACTGTAATTGCTTTTATTCTGTGAACGTCATTGGTGCTTGATGTAATTAATGAAAATCAAATATAAAAAGGGACTCGCAATTTATCGGTCCAATATTTTCATTCAGTCTGTAAACTAAAAGTGTAACTGGTGTTGTGTTTACCTGAGGTTTGCAAACATAAATTAACCGTTGAATGTGTTGAACCTTTGCCCGATGTAAAGGACACGCTATCTGCCAATATTGACATACACACACACACACACACACACACACACACACACACACACACACATACACACACACACACACACACACACACACACATACACAATCACACATATAAACACAATCACACATATAAACACAAGCACACACACACACACACAATCACACACACAAACACAAGCACACACACACACACACACACACAAGCACAAACACAAACACATAAAGTTATTGATACACAACCATTTATAAGGCTGATATATATAGCATTATCGTGCGGACAAACATCTGAGAAACCCATAATTAATACTCTCTTTGAAGGCGGCAAAACAGCAGCTGCATGATTACAGCGATTTAGTGTTAATTATCATTTTACTCACCATCCGAGGAGAAGTCCCCACATCAGCAGCCAACACACACACACACACATACCTGAAACAAAATAAAAAATGTCATATTACATTCGTCTGTTCAAAATAAAATATGTGGACATAAATGAACTCTTAAAAAATAAATTATCGCCTTTATAAAATTATACCTCGTAAAAAATAATGCAAAATAGATGTGTGTCAGTTGTCGTTTGCTATGATAGTAATATGACTAATTCCGAACGACTATATATTGTCAGAAAATAATTACAGAGTATAAATACATAAATAAATGATATTGGATCAAAACGTACTCAGCACTGTCACTTATTAATAAACTTGCATCATGACTAAAGCAAAGCCATCAAACAATATGCGACAGAAGGTTACTTAATTAAGGGGACTTAAGGGACCCTGTAATGTAGATAAATGAGTCCTTGGAGATAAATGAGTCCTTCAAATAGTACCACGAAACAGCACCTATAGGGAAGGAGCTTGTTCCGTGGCATAGTCAGGAGGAATCAGGAGCCTCCAATTTTCATACACGATCACTGGGTCCTTAATTAAGTGTTAGTATATCTGGAGCAACTGATTCCTACAAACTATTCAAAGCAACAGTAAGCCATTATTGCTGTTGATCTAGTCCTGTTTCCCGGCATACTTAGGAGGAATCATGTTGTCCCACTGTACCAAAAGTATACTATCTCCTTAATTTTAGCATCGGTCTGACGAGGCATTAAGGACCCTGTGATCGTGTATGAAAATTGGAGGCTTCCGATTCCTTCCGACTATGCCACAAAACAAGCTCCTTCTATATAGGTGGTGTATCGGGGTAATATTTGAAGGACTCGTTTACCTCCAATTTTCTTACTACAATACAGGGTCCTTTAAAGAGTTAAAACCTCATGTGTGACCCTTTCCCCTCGTGCATGTGTGTATCTTCAGGTACAGACTATAAAAATAATATTGGGTCCCCTTAAAGCACTATACATAAAGCCACATCACACGAGGTATTCTCAACCACGTAATAACACCGTTTATAACAGTGTTCGTTGTATCAGAGTAAGGGATGTCGAATATTTTTTTAGAGACTCTACTGTACGGTTGGCCGCAGGAATTTGTACACAGGCTGTATGAAAGGAAAGGAGGTAATTTATTATTTTGTAAGTACTGCAGTGAATGTTCTACCAGTTAACCATAGGGATAAAAAAAAAACAACAAACCTAATATAACGTTGTGGTGCGGTTATTACATGTATAAATAAGGTGTCGTCATCTAGTGGGACAGAAGAGAAGCTACGGTACCAACATCACCACGAAGCTCCACTGTCTCATCTAGTGCGACACCCAATAATCTCGGGGCCACGCAAGAGTCACGGGCTACTGACAGCTTACAGTTCCGAGGTTGAGATATAAAAAAAAAATATATATATAGTCTTACGTTTTCCATATGTTGTAAACCCTCGAAACCAACAGGGTGTTTAAGAACTCTTGCGGCCAATAGTAGTCTTTTGGAGAAGCGGGAAGGGCGCCGTGGGATGTGAAAGCAGGGTATCATGAGAGAGTGAGGAGTGAGGGACATCAGGAGGAAGCCAGGTGATGTATGCTTACTATAATTACCCGGCGGCGCACAGGTGTAATGGAGATGTATAGACTCGACCACGACACCCCTCCCGTCCCACACACACCCCAGCCCCTCTCCCACGACACCCCTCCCGTCCCACCCACCCATCTCCCACGACACCCCTCCCGTCCTACACACCCCCACCCCAGTCCCTATCTCAATACACCCCTACATTCCATCCACCCCCCCAGTTCCTCTCTCAAGACACCCCTTCATCACACCCACCCCCCAGTCCCTCTCTCAAGACACCCCGTCATCTCACCCACCCCCTAGTCCCTCTCCCAAGACACCCCTTCATCTCACCCCCCCCCCCCAGCCCCTCCCGTTCCTCTCTTGGCCTCACATAAACCATAATGACTCTAATTATGGCCTGGTGTTGGGAGCGGTTGGTATGGTCTGGGCTCGGCTGGGTTGGGGCTGAATTGGGTTGTTTTAGGACTGAATTGGGCTGGGTTAAGCTGAAATGGGCTGGACTGGACTGGGCTGGACTGGGCTGGGCTGGGTTGGATAAGGCTGTGGTCCCAACTACAGCATCACATCAGTACTCTGGCACGTATTTTTAGTGAAGGCGGTGATCGGTTCTCAGCGATTTGTAGTCCTGCTGATTCCTCCAAACTATGCTTCAAAACAGCTCCCCTTATACTTATAGCATTCTGAGGTATTTGTTTGTTTCCTAGCTGATACTGGAGGAGTTAGAAGCTCTCTAAATTGCTGGAATGATTTAACTACTGCCTAAGCTGTAATCCCCACTGGTAGGGCACATATAAAATTAGCCATTGCTTTTAGAATTATCCGCACACACGCACACACAAGCACGCATACGCGCGCGCGCGCGCACACACACACACACACACACACACACACACACACACACACACACACACACACACATACATAAAAAGATAGGGTAAAGTGTAAGACTATGATAAATATCTTACAATTGACACACGACCAACTACTTTCATTATATCATTAATTCTAAAGTAGTAAAACTTTAGGCGAATTGAAGGGTACATATTCCTCCTCCAAAGAATTGACACAAACAGACCAAAGCAATTAAACTAAGGTATTCTGTTTTTTGGCAGAGTTTTGTGGAATTAGTAGCCTCAATTTTACCGAGAATGCCTTACCCCTCTAAACTATAATCAAGCATCTAATAATTCTCTCACAGGAGTAAAATGCAGCCGAGATATTAAAGGCTATACTGACTCCTCCACAATCTGTCAAAAATAAAAAAACAAAAACAGATTGTCTTATTTTTAGGGTGTCTTGATTACATTTTGTTCTATGCTTTGGATTTATCAATAGGCTTCAATTAACCTGCAATATCTCATCCACTTAATGATCTTTGTGTAAGGTATGGTCATCATTTATGTTGTTTATGCTATGTGATTATCCCTCTTTATCTTGTGTGTGTGTGTGTGTGTGTGTGTGTGTGTGTGTGTGTGTGTGTGTGTGTGTGTGAACATTCCAGTAGTGGCATGCCATGGTTCGTTACACACACACACACACACACACACACACACACACACACACACACACACACACACAAACACACACACCAGCTCGCCTTCTGACACATTCCTTCCGGGGTGCCATCTGTCCTCTGGGTGTTAAAATCTCAACAAGTTCCTCCTCTCCTGTGCACTTTAGCCTCAAAGGTTTACACGCCTGGCGGAAGGCAGTGGCAAGGGGGAGGGGGTCGAGGTGCAGGCGATTCACACTTTACCCAAGATCTAGAATACCTCTGACTGTACCATCACAACACATCACAATCATCACGTCAAAAAATCTTCCACGGTCACACTACACTTTCACGTCACATCACAGCACCACTATTTGTTTAATGGAAGACAATCTAACGTGATGTGATGGTCTACTGTAGTTTGAATCATCCTGTACAGGTTAGAATGTGAACTGAAGATGAGAGAAGACCGTCCTAAAGCTGGAGGACCCTGTAGGATGAGGGAGAAGGTAACATGACAGAGAGGCGGGACAGCAAGCACGAAGGAAATAGAAGAAAAGGGAAGGGTGGGAGTGTGTGTGATAATTATGCATGAAGGCTGGATTTGAATGCTGATGATTTTATGGTACCTTCTAGTTTTACAAAGAATTATTAGTAACTTTCATTTAATATCAGCAACACTAATCGTCTATGAGGCTGTTTGATAAGACTATGCAAATCTGCTGTATATAATAAAACTCATCCAATCCTGTTAATTAAAGGAAAGGTTCAGAAAAACATAAGGGTCCTCCCAGCCTAACAGTCCCACTACCCAAGGATGGACGGAAGAGATAACATCCATGCAGTACTGGTAATGAAAAACCAACAGTCAGACAGTGTTTAAAGATCGTATTGTTTTCATATGAAGATTGAACACCGAGAAAGAAGTTGGTTTTTCCTCAACACTCAAATGTTATATATATAGAGAGATAGATTCCTGGTTTAAACTTCATATTCTTTAGTGTACACTCGTGATACGTAATCCCTGACCAGCGACGAACGGCAGGCACCACATATACCCTGCATTCGAACTCAGCCTCTATAGGTGTACTGGGTGGGGAAATGAGCGATACCAGGCGATTCGAAGCTTTCTGCTCCTCACACTCTGGTCAGAAATTATGTATCACGAGTGTACATACATATATATTTTTAATGATCGTAGTCTTATGGATTAATTACTATAATCTTTAAATCACTGGTGGTCTATTACTGTTTGATGTTGTTAATAATAGACAACTGAATCAATCACCAAATTACTACACATCTACAGTATCTCATTCCTTTAAAAATTTTCACATTCAAAACAATAGAACATTATTACTCTGTGGGAAGAGCCAAAAAGTAGGCCACCTAGGTGTTGCCACATACTGTATAAAATTATGATTGTTTCTATAATTGCTTCTATAATCACACTTTTTGATCACACTCAGACCAGATAATTGCGGAGAAAATCTAAATAAATCCGAGATGATTATGTGGCACAAGAGACACTGGTTACGATAAAGATACACTGTTGAATATAGTACTGGCATTATCATAACATGTATCTTCTTATTACAGCCTCTATCCCCGAAGCTCCCTGGAAAACAGTAGTGTATAGAGATTGGGAGAATTTGCATAATAATACGGTGGGTGTGGTCCTGTACAATGGCAGACACACCCAAACACACACACGAGCACACACACACACACTCAAACGTACAAACACAGAGGCACAGAATCACATAAACACACACATACACATACGCACACACACACACACACACCCATGCACCACCAACACCACAGACACCACCATCACTATCACCACAAACAGAGACACCACTATCACCACCACATACACCACCATCACTATCACCACAAACAGAGACACCACTATCACCACCACATACACCACCATCACTATCACCACCACCAACAAAGACACCATCACCACCATCACTATCACCACTACCAACACAGACACTATCACCACCATCACAACCACTATCACCACCAAGCCACTATCCCACCAGACCTTGAACCCTAAATAATATCTGGCCATGACCCAATCCCTCCCCTCCTGCCTCTCCACTGCAACACACACACACACACACACACACACACAATATTCCCCCCTTGATTTAATTGACTTGGCTGCAGTATCATTATCATAATTTTTATTTTCACCATCATTATCATTTTCATCATCATTATCATTTTCATCATCCATTATTTTATCATTATCACCATTATTATTTTCATCATCATCATTATTATTATTGGGAAGGAGGGATGTTAGAATAGGATGCGTGGGAAGGGAATGGGAGGGGGAGAGAAATAAAATGGGTAGGACAAAAACAAAACAGAAAGCACACCACCATACCACCACCATCACCACCACCACCATCACCACCACCACCACAACCACCACAACCATCAACACCACCACCACAACCACCACCAACATCACTATATCCACCACCACCACCATCACAACCACCACCATTACCACATCCACCACCATAACCACCACCATCACAACCACCACCAATATCACTATATCCACCACCACCACCATCACCACCAACACCACCATCACAACCATCACCACACCATCACCACCACCACCATCACCACCAACACCACCAGGGATATCACAGCTATTTGCGTTTAAATTCCCCTGCAAATTTTCGCTACTGTGTTACTCGCGATAAAGAAAAAAGCAACTAAAAAAACAAAACAAAAACAAAAAAGGTTATACACGCAGAGATAAAATCCCGTTCGATGTGAAATAATTGTCGGCCCCGAGGAAAATGAACTGGTTGTTATAGCTAGCTGTGAATACAAAAATTACTGTATTATTATCAAGGCCCGGGGCGCATTTTGTATTCGTTGTTGTTGTGTTTCTGGTCGGTCGCTATGTTTTGTTTGCTTGATCTTTGTCGTACAGTTGAGGACACATGAAACAGACACATTTCAAACTGGGCCCCCTTATCGAGCATAGAATGGGACTCGCCTCGACACACACACACACACAACGTCTCATCCTACCCTATGCTCAATGAGGGGCCCCTTGTCAGGTGTGTCTCTGTTTTCATATGTCCGCAACTGTACAACCAAAACAGAGACCATTCATTGAGGTACCCGAGATTATGGGGCTTGTGGTATTTGTAGTTATAATTATTCCAGCTCCATTATTAAGTTTTGTAGGGTGTGATACAGAGTAATGTTGGCACTGGCGCTGTATATGTAGTGTTTTAGTCCCATTGGTTAGACTCTATGGGAATACAACATTCAGCCAGACGAAAACACAACGCAGGCCACCCCAACATTTCCACGGTGAGTCAGCAAACGGCGTGATAATCACTTAAATTACAGTGGTGGCGCTGCTGGCTGGCTGGCTGTGCTGCTGTAAAAATTGCCTCGCAAAAATAAAATTAAAAATAGCCTAATACTGACACCTCAAAAAAGAAAGAGCGAAAAGAAATAAATTTGCCATTTGAATATTATTCGTAAAAATGAGATCGAGGATTAAACCAACATCTATCTATCGATCTATCCGTCCATTAATCTATTTTTTTTTCTATTTATTTATCTATCTACCTAGATCTATTTATTTATATATATCATATGCTATATATAGAGAGAGAGAGAGAAAAAAAAAGTTATTTTGACCTGTTAGTGTGAGTGAGGTCAACTTGTGCCTACTCTCGTGTCACCCACCAGCTGGTCTCAGGGTCAAAGTGCCCTCAAGTATCGGCCCGAAATTTTGTGGACGAATACAGAGCACAACTATCGGCCGTGGACGAATAGTGGGAGGGAAGCCTGACATGTATACCTACCTATAGGTCGTGGTTTGTGGTTTATACTTAGTGAAGAGAGTTTTAGTTGTTGGTGGTGGTGGTGGTGGTGGTTTTAGTATACCGCTGTAGTGCTGGTGGTTGAAGTTGTGGTTGTAGAGTTGGTGGTGGTGATGATGGTGGTTGTAGTAGTAGTAGTAGAAGTGGTGATTGAGATGGTGAACGTGTTAACATATGGTAGTGGTGATAACATTAGTGGTGGAAGGTGTTAGAAGAAGTGGCTGTGGTGACAATAAGTGGTTGAATAACGAAAGGAAAGTACTTATTCTGATTATGGGACCCTGTGATGTAGTCAGAAAAATGGAGATAAATGAGTCCTTCAAATATTGCCACGAAACACAATCTATATAAGGACTTGTTTCGTGGCATGGTCAGGTTGAATCAGAAGCCTTCAAATTTCAATCACGATCCTTAAGCGCATATTGGTATGATTTAGAGTAGCAGCATGTAGATCCTGTAATGATAATAGATTTTGATATATCCAAGGAAAGCTCTATGTTATGTGTCGTACAGCATTATCAATATTTACGCTATTTTTGTTACGTTCAGTTCTGTTCTGCTATCTTTGAGTAGGACTATCTATTTCCTTGAATTGTCCGTGAGTGTGTGGGAGGGAATGCGTGCGTGAATGTATGCGAGAGTGTGTACTGTACTTGTATGTATGTGTGTATGTGTGTGTGTGTGTGTGTATGTGTATGTGTGTGTGTGTGTGTGTGTGAGTGTGGGAGGCGAGGTATGACGGGAAGAGGTAATGGATCTGAAGACCACTTACATACCAGCACACACACAGGTAGAACACGGGACTGGAGTGACACAGAGGTCGTTAAAGGGCACATCACAGCTGCCAGGTTCACTCAAGAAGGTTAGTCAAGAATCAGTGAACTGTGACGACGGCAGCAGACAAACAGAGAGAGGACTATGCCAGATAAGGGTTAGTCCACAGGCAACTTCAACTTCAAGAGGAAGAGTACTGTATCATCAGAGTAGTGACGAACAATATCTTTACAGAGTTCGCCCTGTAAAAGACGCAGTTGATTTTGGTGAACTGGCGGCTTTAGTACAGTGAGAAACAATAGATGTGTCGAGGTAATTCTGTCCAAAGTTAAAATGTGATGATGTGGACAAATTTTGAAGCTACTAATTTCCCCAAACTCTGCTAAAAACAAGCGACCTAAGATACACCTAAACAATGTACAGTATAATTATCATCATGTTTCCGAGTACAGGTATAGGGGGAATCAGTAACCAGAAATTCTCCGACAATATCTTACTTTCCTTTACTGACATTCCTTTCTGTAGATGAACTGGGTTAATTAATATGCATGGGTTAGTTGTATACGTATGTTCAGTTATCTCGATTAGTTATGGTCACATGAGGCAGGACAGGTGAGACTAAGTTACCTCTACAATTGACACCAAAGAGTCATACAATATCACCTTCGAATAAATAATTAAATATAATGATACAAAACTATAGTTGTTGGTCTTAATCTGTGATACTTGCTCAAAAAATTAACTCAAACGGCTCTCTTCCATACACCTCATGCATGCAGGTCTATTAATCGTGACTGTACAACCTCAGTCAGCTATCACGGTCAGCACACTGGGTTGGTTGGTCAGCAGCAGGACTCAACAAACTCATAGCGTACTAGGCTATACTGTATTCCCTTATACTGTATATATTCCCTGCGAGTTAACTGTCACCTTCCCCGGAAAGAATTACTCGCAATTGCCGTAATGTTCAGGGTTCCGTGGCACTCAGTCCTGGCACCGGTCTGAGTGCCTGCCTCCCGGGGGTGTAATCATTGTGCGGGTAATCAGAGGGGAAGTGTACAGTCGCCAGCACAAACTCGCTTCAGTCCTACGCATGTAATAAGAGTTTTGGTGTGATGTTGTACCTCTTATAACCCCTCGTGGAAGGCGGGGGTTGTATTTACCTAACACTGAAAATTGTCTGATGTGAATCCAGGTATACAATTATTAGACACCATCCCTTGTTGGAGGGTTAATTGACATAGACTTTAACCTGTGAATCGTAGAGAGCTTCCTTGTAGCATGTTATGATATCATTTGGTGTCAGGCAGAAGAGAATATATATATATTATATATATATATATATATATATATATATATATATATATATATATATATATATATATATATATATATATATATATATATATATATATATATATATATATATATATATATATATATATAACGCTGTATTACCCTTTAAAGGAGAATGACTAATAAAGCCTTTATTGAACTAAATACTACTTGTCTTTAAATTGGTAGTTGGTCATAATTATTACAAAGATAACAGGTTTAATTTATACAACGCATGTGGGTATGAAAAAAAAAAATATTTAAAATCTGGCTTTACAGACTGGTGTTCATGAGAGCAATGATTTGTAAACACACTACGAACACGTGGCATTTATCACAAAGAAAAAAACAAAACAAAAACAAAAAACATAAATACTGTAAATAAATATATAATTATCTCGTCTGTCGTGTCATATTTTCATGTCGTGTTATATTTTCTTTATCAATGTGTGAATAGATATTTTTTTTGGAAGGGCTACCGTCGTATGTGAGTGGTATTGTAATCAGAGATAATCACACTCTGAGTGGCCACACCTGGGGGTCATAATTCAAGTGTGTGTGTGTTCTGTCTGGTAGGGATAATTTTCTCTTCCAGGAAATCCTACTAGGGTTAATTAAATATATTAAGATTATAAATATAATCTTAGTTTTGTGTGGGTTGCATCAGGATGGAATGTGGGTGTAATATTTGTTATGGAATTCAGTGGTGTGTACAAACTTCCTGGAAAGAAAACATATACAACGAGAATCGACCTTAATTAATCTTTTATCAGCATACATTCGTTAAAGGGATCCTGTGATATAGTCAGAAAATTGGAGGTATACGAGTCCTTCAAATATTACCACGAAACACCACCTATAAGGAAGAAGGAGCGTGTTTCGTGGCATATATAGTCAGGAGAAATCAGAAGAAGCCTCCAATTCTCATACACAATCACAGGGTACTACTGAAGTTAGAGTCAGTACAGTTGTTGTCTATGGAAGTCTTGGTCTGTGTTCATAACCTCACAGTACACACTTCTCTGTATGCTTTCCATGATGCCTTTGCCTTAGATGCTTAATTCTCCTTTGGAAGATATGGTACCTACATGATTTTACACTTGCACACACACACACTCACACACACACACACACACACACACACACACACAGTCTATTATTCTCTCTCTCTCTCTCTCTCTCTCTCTCTCTCTCTCTCTCTCTCTCTCTCTCTCTCTCTCTCTCTCTCTCTCTCTCTCTCTATCTCTCTCTCTCTCTCTCTCTCTCTCTCATCAGCCCGAGTACCAAAATTACAGTTCCACCCGAAAATCCTCAAGAAGCCTCCACCCACCCACCAACCCACCAACCAACCAACCAGCCAGCACGTTCCACCTCCAGTATTTGTCTCATCTCTCGCTTGAATCAGCACCAGGGAGAGAAAGAGACACATTCACCAACAACCGTACGTACTCTTAGTCTTGGATATATACTGTTTATGATGCTATGCTAAGTTACTATATATACTGTGTCGGGGCTCCTCGGTCAGACAGCTTGAGGAACTTCAATAACAACAACAACAACTATATACTGTGTTGTTTTATATCATGCTATATTTTTATCTCAAGCTGTTCGAGTAGTTATAAATTTTGCTGTGTTATGCTGTGTATGATGCTATGCTAAGTTACTATATACTGTGTTGTTTTATATCATGCTATTCTTTTTTTTACCTCAAACTGTTCGAGTATTTATAATTTTTTGCTTTGTGAGTCATGCTATATCAAATAGAGCTTTTTTTTTTCTTCTAATACGCTGCATTAAAACGACACATCAGTTGTATTTGGTATAAGTTTTAGTCAACGTACTCATTATGACTAGACTTCCAGCGTCCTAACAACAGATTCAAACAAAATCTAAAGAAAAATTCGGCGCGCAGATATGGCCCTAAGAGCATAATAGCAAGGTGGTCCTAAAAGCTGAGGCAAGCTTCTCAAATTAGCACACAACAAAGTCTCAAAATTCGCAGCTGTTAGACGGTGGAAGAATGTGTGGCTCCAGGCTCAGTGGTGAGGTATTCAGCAGGTTGTGGAGGAGGAGGAGGAGGGGAAGGAAGAACGAGAGGAGGGGGAGGAGGGGGAGGAAGAACGAGAGGAGGGGGAGGAGGGGGAGGAAGAACGAGAGGAGAAGGGGGAGGAGGAAGAGGAGGAGTAGGCTGGATTGGTGTAGGAGTGGATGAAGGAGGAGGAAAGTGAAGGAGAGAACTTGAGGGTATAGGAGTGGAAAAACATGAGACCAGCAGTGGAAATATGAAGTAAGAAAAGGAAGGGTGAAGGCAGGAGTAGGAGGCCGAGACGCAAGAATGTGTGGGAGGGAAGAGATGAGAGTTGTTGTTGTGGTGGTGGTGGTGGTGGTCATACGAGGAATAAGAGATGCACGAGTGAGTGAGTGAGTGAGTGACTGAGTGAGTGAATGGTGGTGCAGGAGAGGAGGTCTGAGGTGAAGAAATGTAGAAAATCTGTGCAAAAAGCTGAGTATTGTAGCGATGGAAGTGTGGCCAGAAGTGAGGGAAGTAGAAGTGAGTGGAGAGAGTATAGAGAAGGTGTAGATGTGGAATACTGATATACATTTAGGGATATAGAGGATGGAGAAATGAGGTGTGAGGTACAGGAGAAACAGTATGAGGTGTAAGTGGTGTTTTACTGAATGTGGGACAAGGAATATAGAGAAACAGCAAATTTTAATGAGCGAGGGATGTAGAAATGGTGGTCTGAAACTTGTGGTGGCGAAGGTATGACTACGAGAAGGAAAGAGAGGCAAGGGGGGGCTGAGTGGAGGCTGAAGTGGAGATATAAAGGCATGAGTATTATTGTAGTGGAAGTGTAAAGAGAGGTAAAGTGAAGCAAAACTGAATTGTTAAGGGGTTTATATACAATAGAAGTGAAATTCTGAGTGTTGTACAAGGTGGTGAAGGTGTGGCGGGAAGTAAAAAGAGAGGCAGGGGTGGCTGATTGAAGGTGGAGGTGGAGGGGGAGGTGGGTTGAGGTAGAGAGAGAGAGGTAGAGAGAGAGAGAGAGAGTCTGCGGGTGGCATGCAGACTCAACCACCACCACCACCAGCCAACTCCACCCACAAAAACAGGCTCTGCAGCTCACTCAACACCTGCGAGGACCAGACAACCCCTTCTTCTCTTATCTCCCTCTCTCTCTCTCTCTCTCTCTCTCTCTCTCTCTCTCTCTCTCTCTCTCTCTCTCTCTCTCTCTCCATCCATCTCTCTCTCTCTCTCTCTCTCTCTCTCTCTCTCTCTCTCTCTCTCTCTCTCTCTCTCTCTCTCTCTCTCTCTCTCTCTAATAGTCTAGTGAAAACATAGTTAAAAGTAAAATCGTGACCTGTTGTTTATTCAAAGGTTAAGAAAATATAAATTAATATATTATGAGAATTACTGAGGCACACAATTATCACGATATATCAAAATTGGAAAGCTACTGATTCCTTCAAAATATGCCAGGAAACAGACCAACTCAACCTCGAATAAATAGGTGATCTGTTTTGTTGTAGAGTTTAGAGGAACCAGTAGCCCTTCCAATTTATCATCCCCTTCCCTCCCTCCCTCAAAAAAAAGGAAAAATAAAAAATAAAAAAAAATAAAAATAAAAATAAAAATAAAAATAAGTTTCTCCCCATAAAAGTGACAGAAATAAGAGGGAGAGGAGAACCACCAACCACAACCACCAAAACCACAACAACAAAAACATTCTTCCTTCTTCACCCCTATGTATTCAAGTATCTATCCTTTTATCCTTTATCTCATGTCTATCCTTAACGACTCTAGCCTCGCCTATCCGATAATTAATTTTGCATATCCGACCAAGATCTGAGCCGGTGTTCGCAGAGGATGCCACGATTCCTTACAGATGTGGCAATATATTGTGGACAAATTGGGGGTGTGGGGTGGGGGTGGGTTAGGGGGGTTGGGGGGGGGGTACACTGATTCCTCCACATTGTTTTTGTTGTTTCCTGGTAATGTTGTTCTCGAGAAAGTTTTAGTTATTTTGTTTAAGTTCTTTCTTTATTTACCTTTAGTACAAGCGACAACACTCTGGGGAATTAACGCTAAAGGCCATGACGTTATTATTTTGATACCTGGTCGAATATTAACATGATTCAATATATGTAAAGAATTGCAAATTAACAATACCAGGCGATTCGAATCTTTCTGCTCCTCACACTCTGGTCAGAAATTATATAAATCACGAGTGAGTGTACAGTCCCTACGATCACAACGACTATATAGTTTAGCCCGACCACCAGAAGAAGATAGTAACCTCGAAGACGGTCAAGTGTCTTCTTACTGTAACAGGCTTTGGACATTAGAAGGGATGAAGTGTGTTGTTATGATCCCGAGAAAGAGGGAATGAATCTCCTCTTTCTGCTCTTCCCTCCTCTTCTTTCTCTCGTTTTCCTCTCCCATTCTTCCTTCTTCCCTCTTTTTAACACTCCTCATTTCATTTTAATCCTCTTCTCCCTCCTCCTCTTTCTCCTCCTCCTCCCGCTTCTCTTCTTCCTCTCGTTTTCTTCTTCCTCCTCCTCCTCCTCCTCTTCCTCCTCCTCCTCCTCTTCCTTCTTCTCCTCTTCCTCCTCCTCCTCCTCTTTCTTCTCCTTCCTTCTTCCCGATAATCGATTGTATTTTCGTGTTTCCTATCCACAAGTTGTTTTCCTCTCTCATTTCTTTCGTTTCTCTCTATATTTTTCTTTTCCCATCCCTCTCTTTTCCTCTCTTTACTTTTCCCATTCTCTCATTTCCACTACGTTTTTCCTCCTTCATTCTCCCTCTCCTCATCTCTCTCTTTCATTTATCTCCACGATATTATATTTATTATAGTGTTTTCTTTACTTATTTTACTATATCTTCCCTTCTTTATTTCCCTCCTTTACTCTCCAAAATATTACAACACTTTCAGTCTCTCTTTCCTCTTTTCTCTTCCCTTTTCTCTCTTTACTCTTCTCCCCCTTTTCTCTCTTTCTCTTCTCTCTATAATATTCAATCACCTACAGTCTATTTTTCCTCTTCTATCCCCCTTTCCACTCTTTCTCTTCTCCCCACAATGCTCTCTCCCTCCTTCATTTCCCCTCCGTCCAGAAATAACCTCCTCCTCCTCCTCCTCTTCCTCTTTCTCCTCCTCCTACTGCTCCTCCTCCTTCTCCACCTCCTCCTCCACCTCCTCCTTCTCCACCTCCTCCTCCTCCTGCTCCTCTTCCTTCTCTTCCTCCTGCCCTCCCAGACACATTCTCTTATCGCTTATTTCTCCCTCTCGTGGCACCAGTCCATCCCCCTCTGATTCATATATTCTTTTTTTCGTCCATTTCTTTCTTTTTCTCCACCTCCTCTTTCCTCTTCTTCCTTCTCCTCCTCCACCTCCTCTTTCCTCTGCTTCCTTCTCCTCTTCCTTCTCCTCCTCCTCCTCCTCTTTCCTCTTCTTCCTTTTCCTCTTCCTTCTCCCCCTCCACCGCCTCTTTCCTCTTCTTCCTTCTCCTCCTCCACCTCCTTTTTCTCTTATTCCTCTACTTCTCTTCGTTCACCATTCGCATCGTCACCATCTTCACCATTCCTTCATTTTCATAAATTTCCTCCTCCTCTGTCTCCCCATCATCTTTTTCTTCTGTTTCCTCGTGCTCCTCCTCCTCCTCAAATTCTTCTTCTTCTTCCTTTTCCTCCTCTTCCCCCTACTTCTTTTCTCCTCCTCCCATTCATTCATTCATTCATCATAAGCAACATCATCAAACACACACTATCACAATTACTATCACATCTTCATCTTTATCGTTCCTTCGTCATTTTCCTCCTCCTCCTCCTCCATCTTCTCCTTCACCTATGTCTTCTTATTGTCTACTTTTCTTCTCATTCCTCCTACTCTTCCTACTCTCCTTCTCTCCTCCTCTTCTCTCTCCTTATTATCTACCTTTTCTTCTCATTCTTCCTACTTTTCCTTTCCTTCTTCATCTCCTTTCTCCTCATTGTCTACTGTTTCTTCCAATTCCTCCTATGGTACTCTTCCTCTCCTTCCTCCTCTCCTTCTCTGATCTCTCCTCAATTGTCTACTTTTTCTTCCAATTCCTCCTACTCTCCCTCTTCTTTCCCTTCTCTCTCCTCAATTGTCTACTTTTTCTTCCAATTCCTCCTATGGTACTCTTCCTCTCCTTCCTCATTCCCTTCTCTTATCTCTCCTCAATTGTCTACTTTTCTTCTCATTCTTGTTCGTCATCCTCTTCTCCATCTCTCTTCCTCCCACTGTGAGCTCTTCAATGTGCTGACCAACCAATCCAATCAGCCATTATCGACACTGTGTGAGGGAAGGATGTGCTGTGAAGGGGACCACACTTCTACGGGGACCCCTCCATCCATTACCACACCCCCAGGCAGGACAGAGGGGGCCACGTGGGATAGAAGCAGTGGTGGGGGGCGTGACGGGGGGGGGGTGTAGTGGCAGCAGGAAAGTTAGTGTGAGCGTGGAAGTGTTGATGCTCAATTTCACAGCTGTTTGGAATTGATATGTAAACACCCGAACAAAAAAATAAATAAATAAATAAAATAAAATAAAAATGAAATGTGTATGACTGTATTCTGTGAGGATCTTGCAAGTGACTGACCTCTAGCGATCATGGCTACTCGATATGCTTGGTGGTTGTAGTAGAGAGCTTGGATACTGTCTAAACTATCTGGTTATAAGAAAGATCGAAAGGGATGTGAGGTAGGAGGAGAGGACCCACACGAATAATTCCATCTGGGAAAATGACCTTTATTAGTGAGTGGGATAGGAAGGGGTGATGGGGCGAGGCTTTGTGTGTGTGTGTGTGTGTGTGTTGAAGGGGGCGGGGAGGGGGGCAAGGGGCAGGTTGGTGTTGGTGCATATAGTGGAGATAAGGCGAGTGTATGGGTGTGTGTGTGTGGGAGGAGTGAGGATAGCGGATGGGGAGTGAGGGTAGGGGATGGGGAGTGAGGGTAAGGGATGGGGAGTGAGGGTAAGGGATGGGGAGTGAGGGTAGGGAATGGGGAGTGAGGGTAAGGGATATGGAGTGAGGGTAGGGGATGGGGAGTGAGGGTGAGGGATGGGGAGTGAGGGTAGGGGATGGGGAGTGAGGGTAGGGGATGGGGAGTGAGGATAGGGGATGGGGAGTGAGAGTATGGGATGGGGGAGTGAGAGTAGAGAATGGAGAGTGAGGGTAGCGGATGTGGAGTGGGAGTAGGGAATGGTAAGAGGTGTAGAAGGGTGTGTAAGGACGAGGGGTGTGTAGGCAGACAGACATGGCAGGGGTGGGTGAATATAAGTATGGCACCACGAATAAAAAAAAAACACCAAAATAAAACTAATCCTCTTACACCATGAACAGATCTATTTATTCCATCCATCACTATCTTTGTCTATACACATAATATATACTATACCGTCCATACCAGCCCTTCTCCTACCTTCTATACCCACGATAAAAATATATAAACCGGAAATGTGAAAGGAACGGATGGGCAGCAACGAGTATCAATAAAATGACTGAAGGCCGTACACAGAGAGCGCAACACTAACTTTAAAAATATACTGTACAGTCACGTCGAACAGTCCTGCAACACCTTCGAATGAATGGGCCTTGAAAAATTATGCGAAGTTATAGCTGCTGGTTTTGGTATTATTGATTCATACGATGCACATAAATGGCTCACCTGATGCAGGGATATTGCTCGTGACTGTACATCTCTCTACCCGAATAAACTACCTCTCAGCTCAGCACGATAAAATCAATAGATGATGAGACGAAGGCAGAATGAGAGATGTACAGTACTGCTGACTTTAATTAAGGGACACTGTGATGTAGTAAGAAAATTAGGGGTAAATGAGTCCTTCAAATATTACCACGAAACACAACCTATAGGGAGGGAGCGTGTTTCGTGGCATAGTCAGAAGGAATCAGAAGCCTCAAATTCTCATACACGATCACAGGGTCCTTAAATGTTCACTCAGTTCCTCTCCCTCATCTCTTGCATTCAGTCTATGTCGTATCTGGCTCCCTGGGAAAATAAATAATATCTTGCCTCACTCCTCGTCAGCACAACAACAACTAACACAACACCGCAGAACAAAGATCATGTAAAGGGGGAGAGGAGTAATAAGTTTTTTTTGAGAGTTGTATGTGGTGGTGTAAATGGCACAAAGAGTTAAATAAAAATATTGTCCACGACTGAAAGGGAATCAGCAGTCGCAAAATTAGGAAAGGAGAAGTGAGAGATATTATTCAAGCAAGGGACAGCAGAGTTCACACACCAAAGGGACGGAAAATCACACACCAGTAGTAGAATATAGAAGTTAAATTCTCAGTGGACAGTGAGGGAGAAAAGAATGAAGCTGCTTGCATCCCACCCTTGACTACAACACAACACGTACCTTGGGTGATTAAGAGTGGTAAAGGAGGCTATATACAGTATACGAGTATATCTCTTTCTCTCCCCAATTACAACACAACACTGACACTCTGTACCATCTAAGTTACACCTCTGAGGGTTGTTTGTGAGGACTTCGATACCGCTCACTTACTTACGGAAATACACAGCTTTTAACTCTCCTTCCTCTTTCCAATATAATCAGTTTCTACTTAATTACAATACATTTATATACAATTCCATGCAAACACATGACTGTCTCTTTATTTTTTTTGTCCCCTCTTTTACCCTTACACTCAAATATTTATACTGTTCCATTCAATACAGGCACATTCCATTTTCGCTCTCCTTTCTCTCCAACTCCAATCATAGTTCTTAATAATAATGCATACTGTAGATTCCCGAATAAAAAAATATCTCTGAACTCTACTATAATTATAAACACATCGACTCCTTTCTCTCCCCAAGGCGTTCACTTGATATGATGTTATTTTATCTCTCAATTCGCCTTCCTCTGTATAAACACGAACCCGTAGTTCTTCCCTCTCCCCTTAATCTTTTGTACATCTAGTGTCTCCGCCCTCGCCTCATCCTTTTCGCACTGACAACCCTTCCCTTACCCTTCTCTCTCTCTCCCTCTGTCACTGGCCTTCACCCTGCCTGGTTTTGGCTTACTCTCCCTCTTTCAACCCTCACCCTACCTCTTCGCCATCTTCCAAACATTATCAATACTCTCTTCACACTCATTCCCACCCTGTAACTTTCTTCCTCTCTCCCTCTCCCTCTCTCTCTCTCTCTCTCTCTCTCTCTCTCTCTCACACACACACACACACACACACACACACACACACACACACACACACACACACCCTCTCTCTCTCTCTCTCTCTCTCTCTCTCTCTCTCTCTCTCTCTCTCTCTCTCTCTCTCTCTCTCTCTCTCTCTCTCTCTCTCTCACAGCTTATACCAAATCACTAATAACTCGCTGATAAAAACAAGCTGAGTGGATTCCCCACTTAAGAGGATTATATGGGACTAGCGACCCACTCAACGCCCCCTTCCACTCTTCCCTTTCCACCCCACGGCCCAATGTTATCACAGTGTCAACATTTCACCTCATGACTCCATACAATAGCAGGGAAGTGAAATTGGTGTCCTCAACTACAATGATATATGCAATTGTTGAGGTTTGCTGCAGTTGTTAGGCTTCAGTTGTTGAATGTTGTTTTTTGTTTTCTTAAGGGACCCTGTGATGTAGTCAGCAAAATATTGAGGGTAAATGAGTCCTTCAAATATTTCCACGAGACACCACCTCCTATATATATGGAAGGAGCTTGTTTGTTTCGTGGCATAGTCAAGAGGAATCAGAAGCCACCAACCAATTCTCATACACGATCACAGGGTCCTTAATTTAATGGGTCTATTTTCTGTCCCTTGCCGATGTGAATTTTTTTTTTTTCACATTTTGTGTGTACAGAGTTTTTGGCTCGTAGTTTAAGCAGCACGACGTTGAAGATACCACCAGAACTATCTCCGATGCTAATGTTATCGTCTTAATTCACTTCCTAGACACATGCAGTAGAGGTTGAGGGATGCTGCTCATCACTGAAAAATCGTAAAATCTACCACTTCAGAGGGTAGTCCATGCAGTGTTTGTAAATCTGGAGTAACCGAACCGCTCTTTCCAAAATATTCCACGCAACAGGACACCATTATTATTGTTATTTTGATTCTTTTCCCTGGCATACTTTGGAGGAATCAAGGCGCCCTAATGCACTGTACCAAACGTATACTATCCTCTTAAAGTGTTATAATTGCTAACCGAGTGAAATGTTTGTGACGTTGTCGGCAAACTGAAGGCTAGTGGTTGCTCAAAACTCTCTCATAAAATATCCTTCTAAGTGAGGGAGTCTGTCATGGCATAGAAGGAACCAGCAACCCACCACTCAAACCCAAAATAAAAAAAATAAACTTCAGGAAAGCATATATATACATGATACAGAATAATGTACAAGTTGTGTTGTATCGTGTCGTATGAATACATAAACCTGCATAAATAATGGGGCATGAATAAAATATGATGTTCAGAGCGGGCGAGAGCTGAACTATATCGCGTACAACGTTTTATGAGTTTAACACCCAATGCAACATATGCGACAGTTTTTTGCGTGTAACTTTGACCAGTCAGATGTGTTGGCATTTTTATATTGAACTGAAATCATGGTTGGGTCCATTTGTGTCTACATATACATAGGCAACAGTGTAGGTCTGATAACTGAAGAATATATACTCGGTGTTATATCACTCCTTTGAATCATAGAAAAAAAAAAAATATATCAACAACTGACATTTCACGGTGCGATACTGAAAGATAGATGAAGTTGGATAAAAAAATGTTGTGTACTCATATATTAATTCGTGGTGCCATATATGCATTAACAGCAGCATCTGGTTTAATAGAAATTTAGTGTTCTCATATATTAATTAGTGGTGCAACATATGCATTAAAGGGGGAAGTACAGTGTTGGCAAATCTGGAGCAACTGATTCTTCCAAATTATTCCAAGCAACAGAACACCATTATTTTTGTTCATCTGGTCCTGTTTCCTGGCATATTTTGGAGGAATCAAGGCACTCCAATGTAACAAAAGTGAATTACCCCCCTAATAGCATCTGATTGATAGAAACATATTCGTGCTATTTATTATAGGACTATAAGATTAGATTTACTGATTTTAAAAACACAGAACGACATGTAAAGCGATATACAAGATAATTATATGATACAAAAATATAATATCATACCTATTTACTCTAAGCTACAGTATGTATGATGAAGAAAAGTTGTATAATCATAATTTATTTTTTACCTCTCCCTGCTTCTTTTATCTCAAAGGTGAGGACAGCGAGCGGGCAAAATTTTAACATTTGGTCCTTATCTTCCTCAATAAAAAAAAAATATATATATACATATAAATACTATGGCTTAGTATATATAGTATAAATGTCGTAAAATTGATCATTATACTATTTTTTTTTTCATAATTCATAGCTTCCAGTAAATAATTTTGGTATACTGTATCTATGTATATAATTTGCAGTAACACATTTGATAGTATAATGAGATATTCAAAGCTTTGTATGGTTAAAGGGATAATAAATACACTTCTGGCACATTGGAGAGTCTAGTTGATCCCTCCAAAGCATGCTAGGAAACAGGACCAGATTAATTAACACAAATAATGGTGTCCCGTTGCTTGGAAGAGTATGAAGGAATCAATCAGCCTGTACCAGATTTACCAACCCTATACTGTACTTTCCCTCTGAAGAAAAGGAGTCGGGTCCAATATTCCTTACAAAAGTAGGGATGGGATGGTATATAAGTAAACCAGTCTGACCCTCTGGCCATCCATCTTCCCTTGACTGCATTAGTTAGGGGAAGGCAAGATACTGAAGGGACATACAAGGCCACTGGTTCCCCCAATCTACTCCTTAAGAGGGGGGTGCGGGAATAGGGGGACAGGCTTGGGGGGGGGAGGGTTTGGGGGGTGCGGGAATAGGGGGACAGGCTTGGGGGGTGCGGGAATAGGGGGACAGGCTTGGGGGGTGCGGGAATAGGGGGATAAGGCTTGGGGGGTGCAGGAATAAGGGGATAAGGCTTGGGGTGGGTAGAAAGCCTGTCCCCTATTCCCGCACCCCCTAACTCCCCCCCCCCCAAGCCTGTCCCCCTATTCCCGCACCCCCTTAAAATACACGACTTTTGGTATATACTGAGGCAATGTGTTTCCATCGGCACGGCCTGGAGGAATCGGTGGCGTCCGTGCAATGTATTCGACTGACAATATTTTACTTCCATTAATCTAGTAGTGAGGCCAGACGTCGCCCAGGCCGCCTCGACAGTAGACACACGACATGGCACTGTCTGTTGGCACTGGACTGGGTGGGGTGGAGGATAATGGGGGGGTGGGGGAGGGCATGGCATTGACTTTATACACACACACACACACACTTTGTTGGCACTGGTAGAGGGGGAAGGACATCGACTACACACACACACACACAGGAATTTCGGGAGTACCTAAAGGAACGAAGACATTGAAAGAGAGAGAGAGAGTAGAGAGAGGGAAAAGAAGGTTCTGTTCCAAATTAAAAATAGAACAAACCAAAGAGTTTTCGGAATAACACCAGTCAGCAATGAATGAAAAAATGAACAGAAAATAGACCCGAAATGGATGAAAGAAAATACAACAAAATAATGATAAAAATTAAGTCTCGGAGACCTTACCCAGCCAGCCAGCCAATCAGCCAACCAGCCAGCCAGCCAATCAGCCAACCAGCCAGCCAGTCAGTCAGCCAGCCGCCTCCCGGGAAGCTGGATGGCTGGCGGTGTGGGTGTCATTCTGAGTTTGTTAGTGCCAGAGAGAAAGGGAGAGAGATGAGGCGACGAAGTGATGGTGGTGATGGTGGTGGTGGCTATTCCTAATGTTCTCTGTATATTGAGGTGTGTGACTGACTGACTGACTGACTGACTGACTGACCCATCTCGTTAATTGTCAAATTCTTCTTCTACTCTGTTTGTATTGTGTGCGTGTTTATTTATTTATTTATTTTTATTATTATTATTATTTTTATTTTTTTTGTGCCTGTGTGTGGTCTCCTTTTTTACTGCTGGTCTGTTGTTGTCTTCCCGTTGACATCGTGTTGTCACTTTTTATGGGGTTTTGTTTTCCAGTCGTTCTTCTACATCTCGTGTTTCTACAGAATTGGGTCTTGCTGTTCTGTTAATGTCTTGTGGTGTCTCTATCTACTGCCTTCGTTGTTGTTTTCCCTCTGCTGATATCTTGTGTTGTCTGGGGACTCGATACAGTTCATTCGATGTTTTCTTGTGGTTTGGGGTTAAGAATATTATGTTGTTGTTGTTGTTGTGTCTCCATCTCACGTTTTTCCCATTGCCAGCATGTTGTTTCGTTGTCATTTACATATCACAATCTCACTTTCATCCTACCCAGCCCCTGGTGTCATTCTATACGGTATCTTCTTCTATTTTTCTTCCTTTCTCTTTCTGATCATCTTCTTCATATCTTCCTCTGTCTCCTTCAGTTTATCTTTGCCTTATCCTTTCACCAATTTCCCATTACCTCTGATTCTCCCACTCCTCGTCTTCCATTTCCTTCCTATTCCTTGCTGTCTTGTGGTCTTCCTCTTCATCATCCCTTCCCACATCCTCGTCCTTTCGCATGCACATCCTCTTCCTTCTCCTTCCTTACCTTCCCCTCCTCCCCAGGGAAAGTCTCTCCTCTAAATGCTAATGGACAAGGTCGGCCACACTGCTTAATACACACGCCACCATAACCCTTAGCAAACCTGTAAATAATGCCTAGGGTTCCAACAGCATCGACAGCTGAGTAGGGGAATGAGAGTGATAGGTTCCAGCCAGAAGAAGGAGTGATGTGAAGGGGAGCTGTCTGGAAAAAGGTGAAGGCTGGATAAGGTGGTGTTTGGAATAGATCAAGAGATGGTGTCTGGAAAAGGTACCATAGTGACTGGGAAAGTTGGTGTCTGGAAGAGATGGTGTCTGGAAAAGGGAGTGACTGGAAAAGTTGGTGTCTGGAAGAGATGAAGAGATGGTGTCTGGAAAAGGTAGTGACTGGGAAAGTTAGTGTCTGGAAGAGATGAAGAGATGGTGTCTGGAAAAGGTAGTAGTGACTGGAAATGTTGGTGTTTGGAAGATTATTTTGGTGTCTAGAAAAGGTGATGGTTGGAAAAGTTGGTGGCTGAGAAAGATGGTACCATGGTTTGAAGATTATGGTGTCTGGAAAAGGTGATGTCTGGAAATGGTGGTGTCTGGAAATGGTGATGTCTGGAAATAGTGATGTCTGGAAATAGTGATGTCTGGAAAAGGTTCTGTCTGGAAATGGTGATGTCTGGAACTGGTGATGTCTGGAAATGGTGATGTCTGGAAAAAGTTATGTCTGGAAAAGGTTCTGTCTGGAAAAGGTTCTGTCTGGAAAAGGTTCTGTCTGGAAATGGTGATGTCTGGAAATGATGATGTCTGGAAAAGGTTATGTCTGGAAAAGGTTATGTCTGGAAAAGGTAGGTGCTTGAAGACTTGGTGTCTGGAGGAGGAAGAGTTTGGAAGAAGTTTTGGGACTCTCTGGGGAAGGAGGGGAAGCTGTCTGTAAAAATAACCTTTCTGGAATACCACTTGCCTCCTTCAGAAAGAAATCAGAAAATGGTCCGTGAAGTTCGTGGTGATGGTTATATTCGAGGTATTGATCATGATAATGTCAGATAATGAAAGATTGGATAGATGGATGATTAGATTGATGGATGGATGGACTGGATGGATGGAAGAAAGGAAGATTGAATAGGATAGATGGATGGATGGACCGATTATTGGATGGGTAGAGAGAGGGAAGATTGGATAGATGGATGATTAGATTGATGGATAGACTGATTATTGTATGGATGGGAGGGTGGAGAGAGGGAAGATTGGATAGATGGATGATTAGATTGATGGATTGATTGGAAAGTGAGGGAGGGAAGACTGGATAGATAGAATGGATTCATATAATTACTTCTACCTCTACAATCCGTGTTTTTCATTATATTTTTTGTATATATATATATATATATATATATATATTTTTTTTTTTTTTTTTTTTTTTTTTTCGGAATGTGATGCAGTACAATTTAGTTCTATTCCTTCCTTCTCTCACTCTTATTGGACATTCACATTTACGAGTTAATTAAGGGGGAAGTTTTGTGTTGGTAAATCTGGAGCAACTGAATCCTGCAAACTATTCCAAGCAACAGAACACCATTATTTTTGCTCTTCTGGTCCAACTGTTTCCTGGCTTACTTTGGAGGAATCAAGGAACTCCAATGTACCAAAAGTGTATTTCCCCCTTAAAGCCAGATAAAACTATTTTGACCACTCTCGCTGAACGAACGCTAAAATATATTCTTACTTTCACTAGCACCACTGGAGTTTCTGTGATTTTTTTTTATATATATTTATTTGATGGAATATGTCCTGGTATACTCAGCCCTGCCTTACTTACTTCCTTCCTTCCTTACTTACTTACTTGTACTTTGATGTGGCGTTTCCTTCACTCACTCCTCTTCCTTCCTTTATCGTCTCATGTTTTTTTCCCTCTGCACTCTGCTTCCCTTCTTCACTCCCCTCCATTCTCCTTCCTTTCAACCTTCCATCTCACACCCGCTTCTTATATTCTCAGGGATTTATGTTTTCTCTTTCTCTCTCTCTCCTTTCCTTTCCTTTCCTATCCTTCATTCCATCCACTCTTCGTCCCCCAACCTGGGCCAACCATCCAATCCATTCTCCCTTCCTTTCTTTTACTCTATTCCTCTCTTCCTCTGTCTTGTCCCCCTCCTCTGTCTCCCTCTCCTCCCCTTTCCTCCTTTACTGCTATTTCCTTTACTTGTACGGACTATCCACCCTATCCTTCCTTTTATATCCCACCACCTCTCTCTTTCCCTCTCCCCCTCTCCTTCCTTCATTCATCCACCTACCTTCTTTCCTTCCTTCCTTACTCCTCCTCCTCTCCTTCATCGATCTCTCCACCTTCCCTCCTTCTTCATCCTTCCCTCCACCTTCCTCCCTTCTCCTCTTGCTCCTCCATCCATCCAATTACCTTCCTTCTTCCCTCCTCTTCTTCCTACTCCCCCTTCTCCATCCATCCACCTTCCTTCCTTCCTTCCTCCTTTATTCTTCCCCTCTCTCCCTCCATCCATCCTCCTCTCCTTCTCCTCTTCTTTTCCTCCATCCATCCACCTTCCTTCCTTCCTTCCTCCTTCGTTCTTCCCCTCTCCTCCTCCATCCATCCATCCTCCTCTCCTTCACCTCCATCCATACACCTTCCCTTTTTGACTCCCTAGCTCCCTCCCATCCCCTCCTCATCTATCCACCTTCCTTCCCTCCTCCTCTTCCCCCCTTTTTACTCGTGTTGTCCCTAATAATGCGGGCCAAATAATTACATAAAACAGCCGCATCAACACACACAATGGCGGCGTAAAGTAAATATTTGGCTTCCATCAGTTTGCCGGCGCCAACAGATACGACGATAATTAGAGGCGGTATTGAACACGTTGAATTCACTTGGCTCAGATGGATGGGATAAATGATGATGATGGTGGGGGGATGATGGTGAGAGTGTGTGTGTGTGTGTGTGTGTGTGTGTGTGTGTGTGTGTGTGTGTGTGTGTGTGTGTGTGTGTGTGTGTGTGTGTGTGTGGGTGAAGGTCGGGGAGATAATGGAGAGGGTGAGGGTGTAGATGTGGATGAAGGTGTGGGTGAATGTGAAGATGTGGGAAATTTCATGTGGATGTGAGTGTGTGTTTGAGGGTGGATTTGGTGAGTGTGAGTGTAGATGTTAGTAAGGGAGACTTAGTGAGGGTGTGTGTGTGTGTGTTTTAGGGGGGGGGGATGAAGATGTGTGTGTGTGTGTGTTAGGGGGGGGGGGATGAAGGTGTGTGTGTGTGTGTGTATGAAGGTGACGAAGTGAGTGTGTGTGTTATGGTGAGAATAAAGGTTGGAAGAATGAAGGCATAGGTGAGGGTGTGAATAAGTATGACGAGGGTGCCCGGGCATAAGTGTGAGGGTAATATATATGAGTTGTGATGAAGGCTTAGAGGAGAATCATTGGTGAGGGAGATAGTGATAATGAGGAAGACAGAGAAAATTATCGGTAAGAGCAAGAGGAGTGAGAATGAGGTGAGGCAGACAGTGAAGATTGTTAGTATAAGTGAGAAAGAGACTGGGGAAGACAGTAAAGATTATTGGTAAAAGTGAGAACGAGAATGGGGAGACAGTGAAGATTATTAGTAAGGGCAAGATTGAAAATAATGAAAACAGTGGGAATAAATCCAAGAGGGTTAGGACAAAGTTAATGATGATTTTAACTGTGGGATTATTAATAAGATGAGATGGATGAAATTCAGGCTATGTGAAAGATGAGGCTCGAGGGTGAGAGAGGTAAGGTCATCAACAGAGAGGTAAGGTCATCACCACAAAACAACACCAGGTCATTCATTAATCACTCCGCTAATGAGGCTGTTGTGGTGTAATTAGCGAGCAGGTGGAGTAATAATGATGACACCTGGTGGGAGAGTCTGCAGTGCAATTTTGATGTTTGTATTGTTTTATTTACTTTCTTCCTGATGTTCGACTCTTAAGGTGTAAATTTTGTGTTGGTAAATCTGGAGCAACTGAATCCTCCAAACTATTCCAAGCAACAGAACACCATTATTTTTGCTCTTGTGGTTCTGTTTCCTCCTTAAATCTCCATTGTATTCCCACGTAATTATTCTACAACAGCAAAGGTCCCTATAATGATCAAAACTGAGTTATTAACCGCTTGTGGTTCTGGCTCTGGCTGGGGATGGTACAGTACGTAAGATAATGGCTGGTTCATGTAGAGCTTCAGGATATTAAGAGTAATGGATCTAGTAATGATTATACACGTCCTCGGTAGAGTAGGCTGAGGGAGATTGCCGGCTAATAGTTGTCATGGTAACGACGTCAGAATAAGACTTACCGTGGTGCTGTACTTTTTTAGTATTTGAAGTCCCGGCCGAAACCACTGCACTACCATCAATATTTCCATGTAATTATAACGAGAAGTACATACAATCACGACCTCTAATAAGTATACAGCTGTGGTTGAAGTTTTGGACAATCCAATTCACCAACGAAGTAATTCCAATGAAGTACTTATTGTGCAATACCCTACCCACATAATGGTTCCAGTCAGCGTAGTGTTCTGTTCAGTGTTGCAGATGACGTCAGAGTGCAACAAACGTCAATTCTGCAATATTCTGGACGGTCCCCGGGGTAGTGCCAGCAGTGGGCCTCACATTTGGCACCGTGAATATGCATGGCGAGTACAATGGTGTTGAGGTGAGCAGGAAATGTCTTGTCTTGTACAATATATAGTGTTGGTGGATACTTGTGATATTGTATTGGTTGTGCATTGTTTTGTATTGTGTTGTGTTGTGTTGGTGGATCCTTTTGGTGTTGTATTGGTTGTGTAATGTCGTGTGTTGTGTTTTTGAATCCTTGTTTTGTTGCAGTGGTTGTGTAAAGTCTTGTATATAGTGTTGGTGGATTCTTGTGATGTTCTATTGGTTGTGCATTGTTTTGTTTTGTGTTGTGTTGTGTTGGTGGATCGTTGTGACGTTGTATTGGTTGTGTAATGTAGCTATTTTACTTCTCTCTAGCGAATGTTCAAAGCCGATATCGTAAAGGCTTGCTTGGAGTGAATGGCTGGCTGGAAGTCTATATCCTGAGCAGCAGACCAATGACTTACCATAATAATAGTTACTCTGATACAGTGAACTCCCTTGGCTGTGTCCCTAACTCCTTTAAGGTGGTATAATTCTTTTTTTTGTTACATTGGAGTGCCTTGATTCCTCCAAAGTGTGCCAGGAAACAGAACCAGATGAACAAAAATAATGGTGTTCTGTTGCTTGGAATAGTTTGGAAGAATCATTTGCTCCAGATTTACCCACAACAAATTCCTCCCTTAACACGCCGGTAAAATACTGTAGATTCCCTTTGTGGGTTATTTTTTTAAGGGGAGATTTTTTGGTTGGTGAATTGGTAAGTCTCTGGTTTCTCTGAACTATGGCACGAAACTTTTCCCCTATTAGTTCGATTAAGGGCCTCTGTTTTCTGGTATAGTTTGGAGGAATCAGTAGCCTTCCAATTTATCATCAAGAGAATCTCCACTTAAGGGATTTGTGATGTTGACGACGACGAATTCAACGTTAATGATTCCTCCAAACTACTGGTCTCATGCAAGAACATTCACTGTGGTGTTGACGATGGCTTGGTAACGGTACGATGACTCCCAGGACACAATACAGAGCCATCGTACCAGGCCACTTTCAACACCATCACTGTTCTTGCATACGTCCCAAAGTTTTCCTGATTTAATGGGTTTCCTTAACAGTGTTCTGGAGGTCTCAGCGGGTGGCAGTGATCGTGGGAGGTGGGGGTCGGGTGGGGGTTTGGGGGACGAAAGAGGATTAGACCAAAGTTAGGGCAAGAAGCGTCCCTCCCTCCCCCATTCCCTACCACCCACTCCTCTCCCCCAAACTGATCTGATAGTGAGAGGGCGGGGGAAAAGTGAATCAAGGAGGGTAAAACTTGAGGGTGTGGTGGGGGAAACTTGTCCAGGAAGTTGGTCAGTGTTTTATTGTCTCGGGGGAAAGACGATAAAACTCAGTTTGTTTGGAAAGAAATGCATTAGTATTACTGAGCTTTTGTAAGAAGTAAAAGGCAGAGCAGAAATTGATTGTATGAAGAATATATCAAACGGGGTGGAAATAATAGAAGACTGTAATGTTATAAAAAGTAGAGGGTGGATGAAATATTTGAAGTACGATAAAAAAAAAAGTGTGAAGGAAAAAAGCTGTTATAGTCTGTAAAAAATAAAATACTGAAAGACGTTTGTGAACTTTAGACTACAACAATAAGGAGCACACAAACAATATTAATATTCTAAAGGACTTATCTTATAAAGGGATCGTTGGTGTAAAAGAAAGCCTAAGTAATTCATTTCCATAATGGGGAGGAGAAAAGAGGTTGGAAAGTCAGTGAAAAAAAAAAAGTGCCAAGGTGAAGTTAAAATGGGAAAGGGTGTCAGAACATGCGAACGAAATTAGTGAAGAAAATACAGTCACGAGCCAAAACAATTAACCAGGTCTTGTTGAAGTTTCGTATCATGTAACGTGGCTTAGCAGAGAACCAACTACAACACCTATCCTGTCTCACACTTGCTTTAAGGGACCCTGTGATGTAGTCGGAATATTGGAGGTAAATTCGAGTCATTATCGAGTTACATCGCTTATAAGTGGAGATTCTTTTGTAGGTGAATTGGAAGGCTATCGATTCCTCCAAACTATGACAGGAAAGCAGACGCCCCTCAATGGTACTAATAGGGGATCTGTTGTTTCGTGGCATAGTTTGGAGGAATCACAGACCTGTCAATTCACCAACAAGAAAACCTCCCCTTAAGGCCCTATCATTTTCGAACCCATTTAGATGACTGTCTAGTGTTCCCGCTGCAACAGTTTCATCTGGCTTTCTCCTCCTGGAGTCCATTACGTTATTACCGAACTAGAAGAAGGGAAAGTGTATTAAGGGGATATTTTTGTGTTGGTGAATCTGGAAAGAGCAACTGATTCACCCCAAACTATTCTTCCAAGCAACAAACAACCATTATTTTTGTTTCTCTGGTCTTGTTTCCTGGCATACGTTGGAGAAATCAAGGCATTCTAATGTACCAAAAGTATACTATCCTCTTAAGGAGAGGGTTTGGGGTCCGAGATCTTGTGTTATTCTCTGATTGACATCGAGTGACTGGTCTTGTTGTTGTTGTTGAGATCCTTACGTCCTAAAAAAAATTATATAAAATCTAGCCTCACTGCACACATAAACAACGAATATTATACGTTGCATAAGTAGTTGCACAAACGTTAATAATTTTCTTTTTTTTTCTTTCTATTTTTTGGGCCAGAGGGAAAAAAATAAACTTGATTACTCCATTTTGCCTGTGTTATCATTTTGGAAAACACGCTTACCCAAACCCATTTCTGTATCAAAGGAAAATATTACATAATTATCTATCAAACGCAAAGTAAAAAAAAAAAAACAGATGAAAAAATATATCTCGAATATAAAAAAAATCCACGAAACCCCAAACGACGAAAAAAAAAAAAAAAAAATATGAGAATCACATTGAAATTCCAGTCATTACCGTACTTGCGGAAGTCCTAATGTCAGTAGCGACTTTTATCAAGATTAACTGGACTTTCCATTAAGGCTCTCATTTTTTTTTCCTTTAATATTTCCAGTGTAATTCCAGTCTCATTATTCTTCCCATTAATTGAGACTTTGACGACGAGGAGAAGATAGATAGATACAGTAGGAGTTATTATTGGTGTGTTGTTGTTGGATGGTGCTAGTTGTGAACAGGTTATACGTGCGTGAGTGTGGTTGGTTGGTTGGTTGGTAAATAAATTGTGGGGCTACATGGTGTTTGTAGTATTATGTATGCGTTGTGGGTCAGGAGTTGTTGTTTGTTGCCATAGTTGAGTATAGGAGATGAATAATATTTGTGCAATGTTTGTGTATTATTATGAGTTAACTGCCTGACTGACTGACTGACTGACTGACTGCCTGACTGACTGACTGCATGGCTGACAGACGAGGGATGATGCCATGTATGTATGTATGTATGTATGTATGTATGTACAGTCACGAGCACTAATAAGTATCCAGGTGTGCTTCGAATACCTATATAGAGACAGTAAATAAATGCACAATAATAAGATCTCATTTGGAATTACTTCGTTGGTGAATTGGACTGATCAAAGCTTCATCAACCAAAACTGCATACTTATTAGTGCTCGTGACTGTACCGGTGCTGATGGTGGTGGTGGAGCTGATGGTGGTGGTGGTGGTGGAGCTGATGGTGGTGGTGGTGGTGGAGCTGATGGTGGTGGTAGTGGTGGTGGTGGTGGTGGTGGTGGTGGTGGTGGTGGTGGTGGTGCTGGTGATGGTGATGGTGGTGGTGGTGGTGGTGGTGGTAGTGATAGTGGTGGTGTAGTGTAGTGGGTTGTGAAATTTACTGATACGTCGTGTGAATATTTTAAAAGTGCGTGTTTGTGTTGTGAGAGACGAGTTGTGGGCATAATAATTCATACGTGCACTCGTTCGTGTGTTTGTTTGCCGTTGATGCTTTGGCTGTTTGGTTGTTGTTGTTGTTTCTGTTGTTTTTGCAAAGGCTATGATTGTTGTTATTGTTGTTTTGATGCTATGATTGTTGTTACTGTTGTTTGTTGTTTTTTATGCTATGATTGTTGTTACTGTTGTTTATGTTGTTTTTTGTTATGATTGTTGTTGTTGTTGTTTTGTTTCTGTTGTTTCTTTTGTTTTTTTATGCTATGCTTGTTGTTGATGTTGTTTCTGTATTTTGTTTCGTTGCTATGGTTAGTTTTGTTTTGGTTTCTGTTGCTTTCTGTTGTTGTTGTTGTTTTCTGTGACTGTTTCCGTTGCTGCCTTCGTAGGTGTTCCTGTTATTATTTACTGTTATCGTTCCTGTTGCTATCTTTGCTTTAGTCGTCGTTGTTGTTGTTGCTCCTGTCACTATTCCTGTTTTTATTACCGTTGTTGTTGTTGTTGTTGTTGTTGTCTTCAGCACTCGAGGTGAAAGTAAGGAGGCTTTGTTAATTAAGGTGATACGTCTTGATGTAAGCATATAAATAACGCCATACGGTTTAGGAACGGTACGATAGCGACACTTTCACGCTAACGTAATAATTTTGATCACACACACACACACAAACACATATACACACACATATGACAGGTACACACACACACACACACACACACACACACACACTCACACACACACATTCACGGTCCACACGACGCTCTCCCACTAACATAATGACTTGATGACACACACACACACACACACACACACACACACACATGGGCAGTATACACACACATAATTATACACAAGCATACACATTCACATAGACACACACACGAAAAACACATTCAAGAACAGAGAAATTCATATACATTCATACACATACACACAGGTAATTAATATTCTCATACAGGTACACAATACATATGGATACACAAATATTCATACATATTCATGCACTCGTATATACATAAACTCGATAGGCACTACACTGTCACTCATTCCTAATAATTATATACATTCACTCCACACGCAAGCATATACCAGCACATGTATCTTACACGCACATGCACACCTACTCTATCATTGTGTGTGTGTGTGTGTCATCAAGTCATAATGTGAGCGAGAAAGCGTATTGTGGACCGTGAATGTGTGTGTGTGTGTGTGTGTGTGTGTGTGTGTGTGTGTGTGTGTGTGTGTGTGTATCATCAAATCATTATGTGAGCGAGTAAGCGTCGTGTGGACAGTGTATGTATGTGTATAGTGAGTGTGAGTGTGTGTGTGTGTGTGTGTGTGTGTGTGTGTGTATGTGAACGAACGAAGGAACAAAGTATATACGGGATTATATATAGTATCTGCACGCGTACATGCATCGAAAAATCAAATCACTATCCAATAAGCACACATATACATACATCCACAACAACTACGGTCCCATTATACAGTTTAAACACAATGACTGCTCCTTCAGATTTCCCACCCACTCACCCAGCCACCAACAACAACAACCCCACCACCAACACCACCAACTTGAAACCCTCGATCACTGTGCAGGCGAGTCCATTACGGGGTATACTGTTAGCTATTGTTGTTGTTGTTGTTGAAGGCCTGATTTCAACATTCTTCTGCCCAGGTGTTCTCAGTCAGAGCTCATTTTTATTATTATTATTATTATCATCAATATTCTTCTTATTATTATTATTATTATTATTATTATTCTTATTATTATTATTATTATTATTGTGTATTTAGTCATACTTCGTTTTCCTGGTATTATTTTGAGAACGATAACATGGGTAAACAGGGCCTCAAACTGTACACACTTGTGGGGTACACGCAAGGACAGATTTGTGAGGCAATGAGGGATAGAGGGCCTCAAACCGTATACACCTGGGTAGTACAAGCAAGTATTGACTTATGAGGCATTGAGTGAGGCATTGTTGGGCTCCTCGTCCCAGCCTACACCGTAATTTGTGAGCAGTGTTCCCAGAGTTCCCACCAGTAAGTGATGGTATTAATGACCCTGTGATCGTGTATGAAAATTGGAGGCTTCTGATTCCTCCTAACCATGCCAAGAAACACCCTCCTTCCATGTAGGTGGTGTTTCGTGGCAATAGTTGTAGGACTCGCTAACTTCCAATTTTCTGACTACATCACAGGGTCTCTTAAGGGGATATATAGCACATTGTTTTGGGTGGTAAATCTGGAGCAAATGATTCCTCCAAACTATTCCAGGCAACAGGATACTATTATATTTCTTCATGTAGGCCTGTTTCCTGGCATACTTTGGAGGAATCAAGGCACTCCAGTCTATCAAAAGTATACTATCCCCTTAATGGCAACAACCGCCTTCCTCAGCTTAACCTATACTGTATATACCTCAGGGAATAACAACAACAGCAACGACAACAAGAATGACTGAACCGAAGACAACAACATGTAAACAGCAACATGTAAATACAGTAATAACAACAGTATCAACAACAACAGCCACAACAACAATGAATACAACCAGTTTAACAGCAATATCAATACAGTAATAACAACAACAAAAGCAACACTACAACAATGAACACTATACATGAAGATTAACAACAATAAAAATACTGTAATAACCAACAACAATACATTAGTTTCTGTCAGACATGGAGGTGATGGAGGGATGATTGCAAGGTGAGGTTTTTATTGTTGTTGGTGGTTGCAAGTAAAATCCTATGAGTGAGTGAGTGAGTGAGTGAGAGTGGTTTCCCCTTCGTTAATACTGGAAATAATAATAATAATTCTCTTGGAGACGCCAGAGCACGTGAGTGAGATGATAACACAGCAACGTGAGAAATACCAGAGAATTCGGTCACAGAATATATTATTACGTTTCCTCACCAACCATTATTCTGTTTACACATTCCAGAAATATTTATTCATGATCATTCCAAGTCTCAAGTCTGCAGTACCCAGGAATCCCATAAGAATCACAACAAACAAACGACTACAATTATTATCAACCCGTTCTTCCAAATATCCCTTTTCCGTTTGAAGGCAGCTGCTGTAATTTCTAAGGCCATTATAATAAAGCGTTGGTTGGGAAGGGGGCGGGAGACTCTTGGAAAACTCGACGCTCTTCATAACTCGGCGGCTCGAAAAATCTGGAAAAATTTCTGTTCCTACGGCCCCGACACAATCTCCATAACTTTAACTCATCCACAATGCGACGAGAACGAATTTTACGTCACAATTATTCCAGTGTTCAGTGGGTCCTCCTCGCCAGAATCGTGTGTCCTTGATTTTATTTCTGGCTGACGACTTTTACGGTGATCATTTTTTTTTTTTTACTACTGAGAGATGATTTTTCTTGTCGGAGGGAAGCGCTACTGACGTCCAATAATTATGGAGTATTTCAATGGCCTTCTAAATAACGGCTTACGTGTTAGATTATATGTTTGGGTTAACTAACGCTGGACGATTTATACTGTCAGAGCAAAAGTCCTATTCCTTCATGTGTCAAGGCATGGATAATTATGTGAATATGTTTCAATAATGGTTTTTTTTTCTGGTAATAGAGTAAATACTTCAGACTAAGAGATGTTCCTGTTATCCCATATGACATAGCTTAGGTGTTCAAGTTGGTAGGAAGAGGCAGTCTATGATCTATTTCCTCTAGGCCAGATTAGGGCTGGTTGGGAAGAGTTACCGGTACTGTTCTTATTACAATTTCTTTATCTTTTTTCTTTATTATTTTTAGTCTGTAGAGGAAAAAGGGCTGAGGGCTGCAATTGCAAAAGAAAAATGACTGAGAGAGAGAGAGAGAAAGAAAGGAAGGGAGTGAAGGAGGGAGGGCGGCGAGATGGAAAGAGGAGAAAGTTACAAAGGACACTTGAGAGGGAGGGAACATTGCAGAGGGTGACAGGAGGGCAGGTAGAGGGAAGTTGACAGGGAAAGGGAAGGGGTGACATCATAAAGCCATGGATTCTATTGTAAGGAAGGAGTGCCGGGGAAGGTAGGAGAAGGGTTGGAGTAGCAAGGTTTTTATGAGAGAATCGGCAGGTAAGGCAGCAGGGAAAATGTCACGAGTGGGGAGAGATTGGGTAATAAGGAAAGTGGAAGGGGTTGTGTCAGGGGTGGAGAATGAATGATAGGGAGGGGGAAGTAACAGGGGTGGAAGAGGGGGAAAGTAACAGGGGTGGATGGGAAGGAAGGTGTTCAAGGTGGGGAGAACATTGTATTGAAAGATGGGGGAATGGAGGTGTTAGGGGTGTACAAGAGAAGGAAGGCAAGGATGGAAAGTGATAGGTGTGAGAAGAAAGGTGTAGCCTATATGGAGGGAAAGTGGTCAGGGACGGGTAGGGATGGAGAGGGGTGGCTTGGGGTGGGTAGGGAAGGGATTGAAAGGCGAGGAGAAGGGAAGGGGAAGGTGAGGTGCTGGGAGAGAGGGTAGAAAAGAGAGGGATGGAAAGGATTTGGGAGAGGTTTAGAAGGAGAGAGGTAGGTAGAGATGGAAAGGGGAGGAGAGGGTTTGGGAGGGGATTGAAGGGGAGGGGATGGGGTGAAGCAGGAAGCTCTGTAAGCTGTTGGGGACAGTTTGTATGACTGAGAGGTCCTTCAGTTTCAGTCCTCGGCAAGAGAGGTGTGGGGAGAGGGACGTGGAGAGGTGAAGGGGCCGTGTTTGACATGAGGAGGCCAGTTGGTGAGGGTGGGGAAGGGGGAGATGAAGTGAGGGTGGAGATGAAGTGAGGGGGAGGGGGGAGATAAAGTGAGGGGGAGGGGGGAGATGAAGTGAGGGGAAGGGGGGAGATAAAGTGAGGGGGAGGGGGGAGATAAAGTGAGGGGAAGGGGGGAGATAAAGTGAGGGGAAGGGGGGAGATAAAGTGAGGGGGAGGGGGGAGACGAAGTGAGGGGGAGAAGAGATGTTGTAGTGGTGGGGTTGATATTTAGATGATGAAAGTGGTGGTGGTGGGGGGCAGGTGACGTTAGGTAGTGGTGGTGATGGTGGTGGTGATAGTGTTGATGGTAATAGTGTTTGTGGTGACGGCGATGAAGGGAGAGACATTAATTTATTAGGCTGAAGAGGCAAGTGAAAAGTTTGGCGACGAGAGTATGTAGGGTTGTGTACAAGGCTTATGGTTATGATGAAAGTGATGGATAGGGATGATGTAATGGGAGCACAGTTTATTACATGATATCGACACACATGATGATGACATTTATATTCTAGAGGTGTAAAGTAGTATAGAACCTCAAAATGAATCGTCAGGCGAAGGATACTGTTTTGCTTACATGCTGTCGAATAGGCATTTAATAAAGATAAAAAACAGAAGGCCAGTCAAAACATATGTAAGAATACCCATAAAAATAAAGGGAAATTACTAAATACCAGCAAGGGAAATAGAAAAGACACAATGTCAGTGATGAAACGCATGAAAAAACACAAACCCACAAACTATAAAAACGGTAAAACAAAGTAAATATAATCAGAAATAATAACCAAAATGCATACAAGGAAAAATTCACCAGAATACACAATGTGACATAAAAAGCACCAAGGAGAAATATCACAGAAAATATATACGGGGAAAAGTTACTCACACAAATGGAAAGGCAGACAGAAAAAAAGCAAACCACTTTGAGACTGTCTGGAGTCAAGCAGCAGTGGTGATGTTGTTGTTGTTGTTGTTGTCGTCTGTTGTTGTTGTCGTCTGTTGTGTGTACTTACGTGGGGAAGGAGGCATGCAGGAGTCTCCCCAAAAAACAGCTTGTAGGATGAAGATAACGGGAGAGTAGTTGTAGTTGTAAGGAATATGTTGTCGGTGAATTGGAGGCTACTGATTCTACTCGTAACACAATATCAAGGACCCTGTGATTGTGTATGAGACTTGGTGGCTTCTGATTCCTCCTGACTATGCCACGAAACAAGCTCATTCAATATAGGCAGTGTTTCGTGGCATTATTTGAAGGACTCACTAACCTCCAAAATTTTCTGACTACATCACAGGGTCCCTTAACACAATATCATAAGGAAGGCTACTCGGGTAATCTCATGGGTGGTTGGTCTGTGTTATGGGGCCAATGGGTGACAGACAGCTTGCAGGAGTCAGTAGAGCAGGGCACTACTTTTGTTTACTGGTTAATTAATGGGGATGTATAGTGCAGGATTCATAGACTATAATTATGAATCCTGGTATATTGTACAACAGAGTATTTGTAGGTACCTTTGTTTAGATTGTAGATAGCTTTGTTTTGTGGCATGTATTGCAGTTTGGAGGAATCGGTAAGCAACTATATATATTTCAGTAAGTAACTATATATATTTCGTTTATAGGTAGCTATGTATTGTGGAATATGCAGTTTGGAGGAATCAGTAGCCTCAAGGTGGTCGCCGACAACATGCCAAACCCTTCAAAGGAGAACCATGCACCAACCTGCAAAGAAAAAGATAAAAAACATTAGTATTGGTTCCCAGTTTACACACAAGAGAATTTCAGATCAAATGGCACCTAAAGTTGAAGGCAGCAGCAGCAACAGCAGCATATTTACGTGTTTGACAGATCGTAATGTTTCGTGTCTCGCCTTGATAGAATAACGTATACGAGACACACACACAGACACACAAGGACAAACATCAGAAGCAATACCGACGCAGCAGCTCAACACGAATCTATAGCAAGGGTATGAATATGTCTTGTGGAATTATTTACATCCTGGGTCATACATACACTTAAGGAAGAAATAAATACGGTGTTGGTAAATTTGGAGCAACTGATTCCTCTAAACCATTCCAAAGAACAGGTGACCTTTATTTTTTATATCATCTGGCCCTGTTTCCTGCATGGCATACTTTGGAGGAATCGGATCACTCTAACATACTAAAAAGAGATTCCCCCCTTAATTAACTAAGACTGACAATGACAATAACATGGTATTATTTATATGGTAAAAGAAGATGATAATATACTGATACATCCACTTCCCTAACAGATTAATTAACTCAGATCACTGTTCCTCTCCATAACTGTATGTGTGGTATTAATCATTAGAGTTGTCAAGATGTGAAATTCGTACAAAGAAGGCTTACAGATACACATTATAGCCATGAAAATATTTACGGTTATTCTCGTATATTGATGAATTTGAGGACATTATTTCTGGTCAAACCCAAAAGACTAAAAAATAAAGAAACAAGGACAAAAGTATAATATCCCAAACGTTTACATTTCTTTCAAAAAAAAACTAATATTGGGCTGTGAAAATGACTACAAAATAATATATACCACAAACCCGGTTACATGTAGTTTCTCCTCCCGATGACAAGTGTTTTGGTTGTCTGTATACTATCAAGACTAAAGGAATTTTGTTTGTATTCCCTTAGCCTTGGATACTATGCTCGAACTGCAAGGAATACGTTCATTATCACTCATGTCTCCAGCGGCCATTCGTCAGTCAGTCCCAGAGAGAAAGCCCCCCATCAGCCCCCCACTGTGCTAGACTGGTGGTATGTGCAGGTACAGTCACAATCCAAAATTTGTATCCAGGTCTTGTTGAAGTTTCGAATCATTTGACATATTAGTGAACCAATTACAACGCTTACCCTGTTTTATAATTGCTTGAAATCGCTTAATACTCGATCAGACTATTCGAAGCAAACCTGGATACATATTTTGGATTGCGAGTGTACAGTCACGAGTCAAATTAAGGGGGTAATAATTCCCTTTTGGTACATTGGAGTGCCTTGATTCCTCCAAAGTATGCCAGGAAACAGGACCACATGAACAAAAGCAATGGTGTTCTGTTGCTTGGAATAGTTTGGAGGAATCAGGTGCTCCAGATTTACCAATATTGTACTTCCACCTTAAGTATGAGACAGGATTAGCGTTATAATTGGTTCACTGGAAAGGCAGATGATTCGTAGCTTCAACAAGACCTTGATACTGATTATGGTTCGTGACTGTACATTGGAGCGTGAGTGAGTGAGTGAGTGAGTGAGGGAGGGAGGCAGTCGAGTGTCCATAAAGGGGAAGTGAAACCCAACAACCTTCATCAACCATTCTCTTTGATAGCGGCGGAGGGATGCATTAGCCAGCGGCCATATTCCTAGTCCAGCACCTTCACTCTGGGAGGCTTGACTGCACATAGCTGGCTCGAGGGTGGAGGGATATTAATTGGCTGGAGTGTCGAGAGTCAGTTGATTAGTGTATGCATTTCTCGTGTATCTTTTATACTTATAGGAATCGCCAGAGGGAAATTCAAGGAATGTTCTTTCATTAGAAGTCAGTCCGCATGTATGTAGGCTTTAAGGAAGAAAATATTTTATGGCCGTTTATAAATCTGAATATATTATAATGGTGTTTCATCTGCTGTGTTATGTTACCTTGTCTGACGTTTGTTTGAAAATATTTTGTCTTGCTTTCCACCAACTTTTTCAGCTTTCTGTAAATATATCGTAATATCGTAACATTGGAGTAAAAATTGTCTTGAGTGAAAGTAAGCTCGTACGAAAATCGATGTACACAATTTACAATAAAAATGAAAATAGCACTTCCACATTTTTTATAACATGCACTAAAGGGTATGTAAGAAATCCTTTCGACAACTGTAAGGATATTACTTAATATTCTCGGTCGGTAGTTAGTGCTCTCAGTCACGATCCCTGTATATCATCACACATAGAAACAGTATTTATATTTTTTATTGTTTCTGATTTCTGTGGTGGATAATAGGTAGATAATAATAGAAGTAGAAGAATTATGAATCTACTAAATTTTTATCACTTGTGTCTGATTTCTGTGGTGGATAATAGGTAGATAATAATAGAAGTAGAATTATGAATCTACTAAATTTTTATCACTTGTGTCTGATTTCTGTGGTGGATAATAGGTAGATAATAACAGAAGTAGAAAAATTATGAATCTACTTAAGTTTATATCACTTGTGTCTGATTTCTGTGGTGGATTTAGTTATATATTGAAGTAGAATTATGAATGTACTTAAGTTTATACCTCGTCAGGAGAAAGGGAGGTGCACGGCAGATTAGTGGAACCTTCAGTTAGCCATCAATTATTCCCTTTGGTTTTCTGAGTGTCGGTATCCTCCATTACCTTAATCACAGGGGCTGAGTTCTGACTTGTGATGAGGAATGTGGAACACGAAAGCCTCAGAAACGAAAGTCGTGTCTACTGAGGTCTGGATAAGTGACTGACTGACTGAGTGCCTTATGGTGTAGCAGTCGTCTACTTATTTCTATTCTAACACGGGTATATAAAGAACATAAGCCCGTTTACATTACCCTGGGAAACAGTGCTTGGGTGGCTTAAAATAAAAGAATATGGCAATGCAGTTTCTGGGATTACACTGATTTCTGTTGACAAGTCACAAGATATTTTATTTGTAGTTGTACGATCATCAACACAAGTTTTTTTAATAACGCCAATTCTTCCTTAATGACCTACTGTACATATGAGTCGATAGGCATAAACCACAATATATTCTTCTTTCCAGCTCTAATTTTGTTTATATCTAAGATTAGCATCTTTCGTAGCATCTGTCCCCCTCCCTCCTACTCCCCCTCGAGCTTCTGAATGGTAGGAAATGGTTCTATAATAGTTGTAACATTTAAGATATTTCCTCTCTAAGCTGGGTGCAAATTTGTAGTGCGGTGTGTGTATGTGTGACTCGGAACCAGGTACAGACACGAAGCCTTTGTTAAGAATAGGAACATTACCTGTGTAGAGCTTACCCCTGACACACTAACCTTGGGATATTTATACACCTACCGTACTTGCTTTAGGGACCCTGTGATGTAGTCAGAAAATAGGAGGTAAACGAGTCCTTCAAATATTGCCACGAAACACCACCTATAGGGAAGGAGCTTGTTTCGTGGCATAGTCTGAAGGAATCATAAGTAAGCCTCCAATTCTCATACACGATCACAGGGTCCTTAAGGGGGTGCGGGAATAGGGGGACAGGCTTGGGGGGGTGGGGTTAAGGGGGTGCGGGAGTAGGGGACAGGCTTGGGGGGTGCGGGAGTAGGGGGACAGGCTTGGTTGGGGGAGGGGGGGGGGTTAGGGGTGTGTGGGAATAGGGGACAGGCTTTCTACCCCCCCCAAGCCTGTCCCCCTATTCCCGCCCCCCCCCCCAAGCCTGTCCCCTACTCCCGCACCCCCTTAACAGGTTCAAACGTAGGTGCAGGAAAGGGAATATGTCCGCTTATGAAAGAGCCCGGATGATATAGTATTATTATTATCGACCCTGAGTGTACCGTAGGGCCAAAACACAGCGTAGGAGTGACCCCAAGACAGAAAATGCGGCCGAGAAGATGGGATTGTTTTGTTCCGTGTGTTGGCCAGTCCTACACGGTCTTTACCTCATTACATAGTCCCTCTGATTTCTTCCCCTAAGTCACTCACTCATCTCTCCCAGGCCTCCGCAGTGCGACAAGGTGGCTGGCTGACTGACTGGCTGACTGGTTGGCTGACTGGCTGACTGACTGGCTGACTGTTTGGCTGACTGACTGGCTGACTGGTTGGCTGGCTGGCTGACTGGTTGGCTGACTGGCTGACTGGTTGGCTGCCTGGCTGACTGACTGGTTGACTGGCTGGCTGACTGACTGGCTGGCTAACCCTCTCTCTTCATGGTCATCTGTCACAAGTCAGATTCGTCTCGGCTGCTGCTGCTCTCTTTGTAATTCGTGTTGTTGTCGTCATGCAAACAGTATTGATCAGTGTTGTTTAATCGTGTTGTTTGATCAGTGTTGTTGTTATTTAATCAATGTTGTTTAATCAGTATTGTTTAGTTTGATCAGTGTTGTTTAATCAGTGTTATTTGATCAGTCTCTTTTTAACCTTTGTATTATATGGGTGCTTTCTTTGACATTATCTATCGTCTGGTGTTACCCACGCAAACTCAAGAAGATTATATTTTCACTCGTTATTTGTCTGTTTGTTGGTTGGTTAATGAACAACAACAACAACTAAACAAAAACTTAATGACGGTTTATGATCAAACTTCAAACGATGATTGGACTTAATGGAACCTATAAATAATTAAACTTTTGCAGATCTATGTAAGTGTAAAATCAAGGCCAGGGATAGATAAAATTAACATTACATTTTAGTGGTAAGAATGAGGTTGAAAAATATGGCCTGATTTTACCCATCGACATGATTTAGTATTTGCCAAAGTTTACTATTTTCTGAGACTTAAGCAGCATTGTTCATAGGTTACTAATTATAAATCTTTTGTAACTTAGATGTGATCCGCCCTGACAAGAAAAAAAGAAGAAGAAATGTTTGGCAGGGAAAAATACACAATTCCTCAGACTTTGATAACTGATTACACCTCGAAAAATTTATAACGAATCCCCCAGACACTGAAGAAAAAGGATCTACGTTTTTTGCCCATGTTGTGTATATCATATCATCGCCGTTTTTGTTGTTATTGTTGTTGTTTTTGGTTGGAGTTGTCGTCGTCGTTAATATTACCAATTTTGGGTGTTTTTGTTAGCATGAATATTATTACTGATGCCGTTTTTACAGGATCCGTGTTAATGTTGTTGTTTACTGATACCGTTTTTACAGTATCCGTGTTAAGATTGTTGTTTACTGATACCGTTTTTAGAGTATCCGTTTTAAGATTGTTGTTTACTGATACCGATTTTACAGTATCCGTGTTAATATTACTTACTGATACCGTTTTTACAGGATCCGTCTCGATGTTTTCACTGTCTGTCGCCATCCAAATACGTGTGAATGTCTCGTTTCTCCCTCAAACCTATTCTGATAATATTTGCAGTTTTGCCTTACTAAAACCAGGCGATATTTTGTTGTTGTTGTTGTTGCTGGAAAAAAAAAATAAATAAATAAATAAATAAACTCTAAAACAATGGTCTTTCTTCCCTTGCTACACTTGTATGAACGCCAAAAGATTTTATCATTCCCGTCATCCAAAGCAGATACGAAAAAATAATAGAAAAATTCGAAAAGCACTTCCATCCTCCAATGTTTTTTAAGTAATTCTCCCACACGTTTGGGAATTATTTTTCTATTTTGAAAATTTGGAAAAAGACAATTTTTTTTTTTTTTTTTTTTTTTTTTACCACACCACACTCGCAATATTTTTCATGACTTCAGCAAATACCAGAAATGGCCTGAAACCTTCCAATACAAAAAATTGCACCAAGCCATCAAACATACGCTGTAAAAATATAATGGGGTTTGCATTGGATTTTTTTTTTTTTTTATTAGCATTTATTAAGAAATGCATATTCAGATAAGGCCATTTTTCCCCCCTGTCAGATGTCAAAATTACCGATCTGAAAAAGGAATTGCGTGTTTCAATGTGACTGCGTACGTGTGTGTGTGTGTGTGTGTGTGTGTGTGTGTGTGTGTGTGTGTGTGTGTGTGTGTGTGTGTGTTTACATTAGGGGTCCACGATGCAAGTGTGTGTGTGTGTGTGTGTGTGTGTGTGTGTGTGTGTGTGTGTATGTGTGTGTGTGTGTGTGTGTGTGTGTGTGTCGAACGCTATACACGCTATAGTCCTGTGTCTTTTTTCCAATGTGGCAAGAATTCTACGTATAAGTGTGTGTATGTCCACATGTATGCAAAACGTGGTGGCATGATAAGTCGCTACTCATATGGATCACAATACTGGAAACTTACTAGAAAATTTTCAGTATCACAATTCCCAACTTTCTTGATGGTGAATTGGTGAATTGATTTACACTTCTAGATTCAAACGTCTACTAACTACAAAAAAAATATCATACAATAAAATAAGGTTAAGTACTAATCAGGCAGTCCAGTTAAGCTATAGAATTCAATGCACAAACACACAGAACTGATAGTATAACCTTGTAAGCTCCTTCAAACGTTGTTGCCTTAGCCCATTTATTACGTGTATTTATTACGTGGTGTTATTGGGGGGACTGTCCTTCGGGAACGAGTCTGCGGTCAGTGGTAGTGGTAGCATGGTGGGGGTGATGGTGGGAAAGTCGGCGTGGTGAGGGTGGCGTGAGAGAGTTAGCATGATAGAGAATGAAACAAGCATGAATGGACCAGAGACGAAAGCATGCAGACTGTGCTTGAATAGAAACATCTTATACCAAAATAGGGTAAGAGACAGAGAGGAGAAACAACAAGCACAAATGAAAAAGAAAGAAGAGAGGCACAGTAGAAGAGAGGAGAAGATAATTATTGGCTCTGGTTAAAAGGGCACCAAAACTAAAAGAATAGGAGTTAGTGCAGGTGAGAGGAGAGACAGAAATGCCACGACTTCTATATTATTGATTCTTACGGGTATTTCAATGAGGGAATATTATGTGGTGTTTGTAACTTTATAGATCAGACGGGCGACAGTGTGAGTTGGGGAATCAAGCGACTGTGTGGCTGAGGGAGGAAGGGAGGGAGGACGGCGGCCTTGGAGCGTGGGAACCTGAAGGCGTCACTACCGGGCCTCGGGCGGGACACACACACACAAACTTACACCTGTCCCTTCCTCGCCAGGCCCAACACTACACTCCACTACACACATTTGGTTTTACATCCTCCACACACTTAATCCATCCTTAGCACACACACACACACACACACACATGCTCCTTCCTTTCTGTAAATTACACTCCACTCTACATATCTTATTATTTATCCTCCACACAAAACAATAATCCATCGTAATCCCACCAATCCTTTCCCTTACCCGTTCTTACACCCTGTCCACACCCGCCTCTCAATTGTGCTGAACATTTCATGAAGGAACTTCTAGCAATCAAATTTTTTTTATATATATCCCATTTTATCTTATGTCCCACTGGTATGGAAAATTATCAAGTGCCGACAGTCGTAAAATTCACTTCCATTACTCTTTGTTTATTGATGTTGTTATTTATGTGCATCCTCCCTTGAAACATTTTTAATCACAAGAAGAAAACTATATGCCCCATTCCATATTCCCAGAAATTCACCCAACCCCTTGTGCAAAAATGTAGAATTGTTGAAAACTGTATGCAACACTGCAGTATGTACCAAGGTCCAGTGAACTATATACAGAG
>JAWQEG010005679.1:0-18125 GCA_033782935.1 Petrolisthes cinctipes
TCATCTTGTTTGGGGGAAATGATGTGCCATTAGTCCTCATTTGGCTTCCACTCATCGGTTTAGTTGTTTACCTGGCCAGGAGAAGGAAGGAAGGAAGGGAGAAGGAAGGGAGGAAGGGAGAAGGAAGGGAGGAAGGAAGGATGGAAGGAAGGCTGATGGGTGGATAATACCTGGCTGGGTCTTGTAGTTAGTTATAGTTAGTTAAATATAGTTAGCATACGGGAGAGGGCGAGGGAGAATATCAAGGAAGAAGAAAATTGTGTGTGTGTGTGTGTGTGTGTGTGTGTGTGTGTGTGTGTGTGTGTGTGTGTGTGTGTGTGTGTGTGTGTGTGTGTGTGTGTGTGTGTCCTCCCTTCTGTACTCCCATAACTTTCCATTCATTCTCTCCTCCTCTACCTCCTCTTTACAACCCCTACCTAGGCTACTGTATGGCTGCCTGCTCATATACTGCCTCAACCCTTAATCTTCCCATCCCTTTCGCTGGCCCATCTTATAATCTTCCAATCGTCCCGACCTCCTTACACCTCCCCCCACCCCACCCCCACCCCCACACACAACACCGCCGCAACTCACAATCATTTAAGCGGATAATATTTTTGTTTTGGGCGAACTGGAGGGTTAGTGATTTCCCCAAACTATGCGGGAAACACACGACCAGTGAATACGGTGTAGGGTATCTGTCTGTTTTGCTGCATCGTCCAGAGAGCTATGTAGACTCCCAACACCACCACCTCCTGAACACTTCCACTTTTTCAACACTTCCACATTTTCACTTACAACCAACCCACACACACTAACTTCATCGTAAATAGACTATTACTATCACCTTCCACAAGTAACTCACAAAAACAACTACTTTCACTACTACTACTATCGCTACCACATGTAACCACAAAAACTACTACTACTACTGCTACCACCACGACCAAAAGTAATTCGCAACAACAACAACTACTACTACTTCTACTTGTTCTACTACTACAACTACTACTACTACTACTACAACCACCATCACTACTACTACCAGCACGACCGACAATAAGAAGTAACACATACGTCAAGTCACACTTCAACTCTTTAGTATAGTGAGTGGATAGCGTAGCGTAACTACCACTTACCTACTTACTGTACCTCTCTCTCTCTCTTTCCATGGACCCTTCCCACATTCTAACTGCACCAACATCCCCCCCCCTACTCCCCCCAATATTCCACCGACCCCCCCACGCGCTCCCTACAATCTAACTGCTCGACTACTTATTACCACCACCACCACCACCACCCTACTTTTCTCCCACTATAAACACAACCATTCTTCTTTACTTCTCTCATTCCACCACCACCACTACTACTACCACCACCACCACCACCACCACCACTGTAACATATTTATCTCTCCACACCACCACAACCACCACAAACACTACATCATACAACAATTACCATTACTACTACTACTACTACTACTACTGCCATTTCTGCTACACTAACTAACACTACTACTTACTACTCATTCTCATTCTTTTCCCCCTCCTCTTACTACTACTACTACTACTATTAAAATACCTCCATCTGTGTTATGAAAAGTACAGTACGTTATATAGTTGTTATGAAAGGAATCTCATTACATCCACACTAATATTACACTGTGTACTATACCTCTTCCACCACCACCACCACCACCACCACCACTGTTATACTTCTCCTCCACCATCCACCTCCCTCATTACACTGTGTACTATACCTCTTCCACCACCACCACCACCACCACCACCGCTGCTATACCTCTCTCCACCATCTATCTCCCTCATTACGTCTCCTACCATCAATCGTCAAATCTCCTGCTTCCGTTATCTCTTTCACTATGCTTCTGCTCCACCACCACTCCACACACCACCACCACCACCACTACCACCACTACCACTTCCACTACCAACACTATCATTTCTACCAAAATTGACACCACTATCACCCCCACAAACATTACCTTATCATCCCACTATCACCACCACCATCTTATCACTTCAATACCACTACCACCACCACCACTATCACCATCATCACCAACACTCCCCCACTACCACCACCACTATCACCATCACCACCCCCATGAACATTACCTTATCATCCCACCATCACCACCACCATCTTATCACCTAAATACCACTACCATCACCACCACCACCACCACCACACTATCATCATCACCATCACACCACTCCCTCCCCCGTTATTATCACTGCCAGGAAGCCTCACAGACATTAAATCACACCGTTTTAAAAAAGGTGAACTTCCTGAGTGATGACATAAGCTATTTCAGTTCTCTACCAACATTACTGACTAACATACATACTATTACTACTAACACTACTGCTGCTACTGCTACTACTACTACTACCAAAATTACAAAAGTACTACTACTACTACTATCATTACCACAACTACAAAATTTAATACTACTACTGTAACTACTAGTACTAAGCCAAATAGTACTGCTACTTCTACTTCAATAGTCTGGACTTGGATAAACAGACACATAGATCGAGACTAAATAGATAGAAAACTTGAGATGGAAAGATGGAACGGAACACAACAGAACAGAGAGAGAGAGAGAGAGAGAGAGAGAGAGAGAGAGAGAGAGAGAGAGAGAGAGAGAGAGAGAGAGAGAGAGAGAGAGAGAGAGTATACTGTATAATATTGTAGAAGGTACGGTGTGGTAACCAAGCCCTGTGATGACGTAAAGAACCACAACCCTAGGTGGTCTGAACACTCCACTACTACTACTACTACTACTACTACTACCACTACTACTACTACTACTACTACTACCACTTTACTCTCACACCACACCTACACCACTCCCCACCACTACTATCACTACCCTTTCCTCCATCAATCTCTATAATATACGGGTTCCTCAAAGCACTCACTACATCCCTACCACCATCCTCCCCATCCATCCCTTCACTCACTCACTCACCTCACTCCCTCCACCCACCCTTCTCCATCACTATATCAAGGTACTGGGCTGCCACGTATACTTTTTCTACTTCTTCCTCCCACTTACTGTAATTTCATCGCTTCTGTGCACTCCCATTCTCACCAGCCTCTTTTATAACTAATGGGTTTGTCTCTCACGTTACCAATCCGACTCTACCCTCCGTCCTCCTCCCCCGCCCCCCTTCTCTCTCTCTCTCTCTCTCTCTCTCTCTCTCTCTCTCTCTCTCTCCTCTCTCTCTCTCGATCAACTATCTAATTTACCAACCCACTCCACTTGTATCAACCATGCAACCAAATCCAATCAACCCACCCTCTCCACTTCTAATTTCACACACTTTGCATCCACTCCTCTTCTTCCACCAAACCACCAACATTCACTCTCCACTTCTACTCACCCACACATCTTCTATCCCATTCTCATTTCCACCACCACGAAATCAACGCTTCTTTCACCTCTCTTCAACTAATCCACCACTCCTCTTTTAACTCCACCACATCTTACATCCACTCCCACTTTTATTACCCATTCACTTCTCCACCATCTATAAACAACTCGCTTCCACTTCCATCAACAGTATTTTGTCTCCTTCCACCAAACCATCTTCACTTTCCTCATTCCACCTTCACCACCCACTACACCACCTTCAGTACATATTCCTATCTCCACCCTCTACACCCACCTCTCCATTATCCACATCCTACCCTTCCACCTATCAACCACCTACATCCCACTACTCCACTTCTAAATATATTATTTATTTTTTGATTCTCACTACAATCTCTTACCTTACACACCGACTTCACAACATATACTCCACCTACTCAAAATGAAACTCCACCCTGATTTCAACTCCCTTCCACAACAACTCCACTTCCACTAGCATTATCACCAACCAGTCAGCTCTCGGTGAGAGAGAGAGAGAGAGAGAGAGAGAGAGAGAGAGAGAGAGAGAGAGAGAGAGAGAGAGAGAGAGAGCTGTTGAGTATAGATGTTGTGTGTGTGTGTGTGTGTGTTCCGTTTGGACTATTGCCAGGCTTCTCTTTGTATACACATTAACACTTCACTCAAAGGCACAACACACACACACGCGCACGCACACACACACACACACACACACACACACACACACACACACACACGAAACATAAATATTGCACAAACATTGTCATACTACCCTCACCTCACTGGTAAAGGCGTCCCCCACCCCCACACCTCATACCTGCCCACCCACCCCACATTTAAACACACACACACACATACACGCACAGACGACCCCCCACAAACAAATAAAATATCGAAACCCCCCACATCTCACGGCTACCCACACACACATACACACACACAAACACACAATACCCACCCACACACACAAACACACAATTCCCACCCACACACAAACACACAATAACCCACCCACAGTCATAATATAATACCCCAACCCCCTCCACACACCTATGCCTGTCCCCCCCCCCCTCTCCACACACATACAAACACACCCCACACACACACCACCCACAGCAGAGATTACAAGTACCTCAAGCTGACAATCAAACAACACAATATATTACGTGGAGTGATAGCAGGAAATGAGGCCAAGTGGGAACTGAACTACAGACTCATTACTACTCAAACAAGCAAGCAAGCAAGGAAGGAAGATGGGAAATTATGTAAGCAAGGAAGGTGGGAAATTGAGTAAGCAAGGAAGGTGGGAAATTAACCAAGCAAGGAAGGTGGGAAATTATGTAAGCAAGGAAGGTGGAAATCAAGTAAGCAAGCAAGGCAGGAAGGAAGGGAGGAAGTAAATAAGGAGGAAGCAAGCAAGGAAAAAACACAAGCAAGCAAGGAGGTAAACAAACAAGCAGGCAAGGGAGAGAGCAAGCAAGCAAGGAAGGAAGTAAATTATGAGGGAAGAAAGAAAGGAAAAACACAAGTAAGGAAGCAAGTAAACAAACAAGCAGGCAAGGGAGAGAGCAAGCAAGCAAGGAAGCAAGGCGTGTATGCGGGCCTAACTAACTATACCATGAGTCTAGTTAGGTCCACAGACACGCCACCATCATCACCCATCATCACCACCACTACAGTACCCAGCATTGTTGTTATCATATCCATTAGTACGATTTCCACCCACCCCTCTACCCACCTACCTCCCTACCTACCTACCTACCACCACTACAAATACGATACGACCAGGGATGTTATACAGTACTCCCATACCACCTCTACTACAACAACTATACCACCATTACTACTACCAACAACAACAACAACAACAACAGTAATGTCACTACCACAATTTCTACCATCTCCTCCACTACTATTACAACTACAACCATCTCCACCACCACTATCATAACTACCACTGTCTCCACCATCGCTACTCTACTACTACCACCACCATCCCCACCACCACCACCATCTAATCCATCTATGTCCTCCTTTCCTTCTCTATACAAATTTATCTTTCTATTTTCATCCACTACAGTAATTATCTATACCTTCTTCACTACCCCTCATCTTTACTCCCAAATACACATGAAAGTAAACAATAAGAGAGAAAGAGTGAAGTAATAGTGATGGAAGAGGAGGAGCAGTGTAGTGGTGGCAAGCTGTCTGTCTGGGAGTGTAGGTGGGGTATGGAGGGCTGGTGGAGTGAGTGAGTGAGTGGGTGGGGTAAGGAGGGCTGGTGGAGTGAGTGGGTGGGGTATGGAGGGCTGGTGGAGTGAGTGTGTGGGTGGGTAGGGTATGGAGGGCTGGTGGAGTGAGTGTGTGGGTGGGTAGGGGTATGGAGGGCTGGTGGAGTGAGTGAGTGAGTGAGTGGGTGGGGTATGGAGGGCTGGTGGAGTGAGTGTGTGGGTGGGTAGGGGTATGGAGGGCTGGTGGAGTGAGTGTGTGGGTGGGTAGGGGTATGGAGGGCTGGTGGAGTGAGTGAGTGGGTGAGTGGGTGGGGTAAGGAGGGCTGGTGGAGTGAGTGAGTGAGTGGGTGGGGTATGGAGGGCTGGTGGAGTGAGTGAGTGAGTGGGTGGGGTATGGAGGGCTGGTGGAGTGAGTGTGTGGGTGGGTAGGGGTATGGAGGGCTGGTGGAGTGAGTGGGTGGGGTATGGAGGGCTAGTGATGTGAGTGTGTCGGTGAAGTGTGGGAGGGCAAGCGATGAGAGTGGGTGGGTGGGGAGTGGGTGGGTGAAGTTTGGGAGATAAAGTGAAGTGAGAGGGTGGGTGGAGTGTGGGAGGGAGCAGTGAGTGTGTGGGTGTGTAGTTGGGTGGGTGAAGTGTGGGAGGGCAAGTGGGGTGGGTGGTTGGGTGGGAGGGGTAACCAGTCAGTGCATGCAAGCAGTGGTGGCAACTGTTTGCTTGAGAGCGCCACTGGCCGGCCATCCCACTCACTCACTCACTCACATGCTTGCACGCACGCACGCACGCTCGCAAGCATGCACGCACGCACGTAAGCACTCCAACACCACCACTATTTACATCATTACCACCATCCACCACCACCATCACCATCACTATCAACAACAATACCATCACTTTTAAAACACTATCATCATCGTATTCACCACTACCACCACCACCATCATCACTATCAATAGTAATACCTTATATGACACTACCACCATCATCATCATCGTCACCATTAACATCAACATCATCAATAATACTTTCATCACTATAACCATCATTACATCATTACCATCACCACACACACAACGAATAGAAAGAGAGAGCTGGGGAAAAATAGAATATGTGTACAAGAGGAGGAAGAAGGAAGGAAACGAAAAGGAGAAAGAGAAGAGAAGAGAGGGAGGGTAAGAACAGGGTGAGAGGGAGAGAAAACAAGAGAGGGAGAGGAAGAACAGGGTTGGAGGAAAAGGAAAGGAGAAAAACCGAAAGGAATGTCATGTGTAGGATAAAATATAAAGGTGAAGGAGATGCAGAGGGATTGGGAAAGTGCCAAGGAGAAAGGAAGAAAAGATTGGGACACGTGACAGAAAAATAAATAAATAAATAAATAATGAAAAAAGTAAAACAGACGACGACACACAAAGTTGACAAATTACACACACACACACACCAAGCACAATTCAGCTTTTATTAAATCTGGAGCAAATGATTCCTCCAAACTATTCCAAGAAACAGAACACCATTAATTTTTTCCATCTGGTCTTGTTTCCTGGCATACTTTGGAGGAATCACACGTAACATATAATAATGATTAGGCTGGTGCATATGAAACAAGTGAAATGTAAAAAGAATAAGAGTTACTTAATATATTTCTTGAGAGTTTGTCATGTCAAGTTGTTATTCATCTGACAGACGCGGTCCCACTCACAATAACAAATTCATATATTAACTCTTATGGCTTGTGTATATATATATTTGAAGATGTATTTTCTGCCCGTTCACCAACTTTCAGAATCTCTATCCTTGACTCAGTGAAATAATCCCTCTCATTTCATCACGAGCCACCAGTAAATACATTTCGTAATCGGGCAGACTGACATACATACATACATACAGACAGCCCAGCGTCCAAGGGTAGTGATGTAGGGTGAAGGCAGGGTAGGGCAGGGTGAAGCAAGGGTAAGGCAGGGTGAAGCAAGGGTAAGGCAGGGTGAAGCAAGGGTAAGGCAGGGTGAAGCAAGGTAAGGCAGGACGCAGGGTAAGACAGGATAAGGCAGGGTGAAGCAAGGGTAGGACAGGGTAAGGCAGGGTGAAGCAAGGGTAAGACAGGGTAAGGCAGGGTGAAGCAAGGGTAAGACAGGATAAGGCAGGGTGAAGCAAGGGTAAGGCAGGGTAAGGCAGGGTAGGACAGGGTGAAGCAGGAAGAGGCGGCAACATGCACTTGGCAACCCCTGGGGGAATCAATCATCAGTCTCACACCAGAGGGCCGAGGGAGGTGGGGGCTGGGAGGGGCGGGGTGCCACGTCACGCTCCACTGCACCATACAACACACCACTACACTACACTATACAACACCACACTACACTATAACACACTACACTGCAATACACTACACTATATAATACACTACACCACATAACAATACACTGCAATACACTACTTAACAACAAACTATAATACACTACAATACACTATAATACACTACTTAATACCATACTACACTATAATACACTACATCCCACCACAATACACTATAATACACCACACCACATAACTAAGGTACATCACAATACACTATAGTACACAACACTACACCACAGAACACTATACACTACGGAACATCACACTACACAATACAACACAGCTCACCATCCTACACTATACCACACTTGACACCGGGAATTACACCACACACACACACACACACACACACACTACTTAACACCACAACTATAATTATTACGACAGACCATCACAATTCCCTCATAATTAATTCATATATTCTACTAACACACTCTTTCCCCTTGACACACACTATCCCTCCCTCTCTCCATTATTACTTTACCTCCTTCTCCCAACCAAGCTAGGCTACTCTCCCTTCCCTGACAAACACTCTCTCTCTCTCTCTCTCCCTCCCACTCTCAATCTCTCCTACCACTTGACACATTCTTACCCTCCCTGCCATTCTCCTTCCCTCCTCCTTCCCTCTCCTCAACATATTATCAAACCAGTTTTTCCCCAACCACACACACACACACACTCACTCACTCTCCCCACCCACCCTTTAACCACCCTCTCTCTCTCTCCTCTCTCCCTTGTTGGACATAGTTTGATTTATCGTGTACAAAATCTATTACCACCATTACGAATCTATATATAGTGTATTCATGCCACGACAGTCACTTTATTATTATTATTATTATTCCAAGCCGGTGTATATGAAATTGGTAATTATTTTTAAGTCGCGTTGTGCATTAGGATGGTATAAGGGTGATGAAGGGAGGAGAGGAGGCGACAGTATCTTAGAAAATAGAGGTGATGGAATGAGGGATGGTTGTGGTGGTGGTGGTGGAAGGGAGAGGGATGCGAGAGGAAGGACAGGTGAAGGAGAATTGGAGGTGGGTGAAGACGAAAGGATGAGTGATAAAAGGAAAGAGATGGTTTGTGGGATGGAGAGAGGAAGAATGATGGAGGGAAGGAGGGGTGATGAAGAGAAGTGGGGTGATATAGAGAAGAGGACTAAAATCAAAGAAGTAGGGAAAAGATGGAAGAAAGACGGGTGAGGGAAGGAGGGGTGAGGGAGGGTAGACAGATGGCAGTGCAGTCACAAGCACGTGATGTCAAAGGCACCCCCCACCCCTCTCTGTATCCCTCCCTCCACACACCTCTACTCACTGTCTATCCTGCCTACCAACCAACTCTCTCTCTCTCTCTCTCTCTCTCCACCATTATCCCTACCACTCCCATCCATTCCATCTCTCTCTCTCTCTCTCTCTCTCTCTCTCTTACACACAACCAGCCACCACAACTACCATGCTACACCAACAACACTACAACCATCCCAATTTCACTATACCACGACCACAACCACATTTCCAAACCAACACGAATAATTATATTTCTACTTACTACACCTCATCTATCACACTCTTTCACCACCCAACAACAACAACGACAACAGGGGGTGCTGATGGTATAGCGGTTAGCGCACTCGCCTGGCGCGCGAGAGACCCCGGGTTCGATTCCTGGTTCAGTGGAATTGTTGGACAATTTTCCCAGCCCCCTATGTCCCTGTTCACCTAGCAGTAAATAGGTACCTGGCTGTAAGAGCAAGGATAACATGCTACCTTGTAAGCTGGGGGAAGACGTGTTGATGGCTGGGGGAAGATGTGTTGATGTAAACTACCCAGCACACTTCTCATCTACCCAGCAACACACTGGTGAGGGCTGGTTCTATCCAGAAATGAGGAATCTGGCATCCTCTACCACACCCTGGCCTGTTCTGTCTGTCTCTCTTACTATCTCTCATTCCTTCTGGGTAGCTGACGAGATCGCCTGATCGGGTGGCACAACAAGGAAGACCACAGACGGTGGGAATGTTGGCCCAGGGATACATGCCCGTGAGCCAGCAGTCCCCTCGTCTGTTGCCTTCGAAGAAACAGATCTCACTATCACCCTGACTCCCATTTGGGGTCCGAGCATCTGCGCGGCTTCGGTCAACTAGACTCGGGACTGCTCGGCCAGACAGTCTGGGGAACTACAACAACAACAACGACAACAAATACAGTAAAAATAAATATATTCTAATTACTACCTCATCTATCACAATCTTTCACCACCCAACAACAACAACAACAACAACAACAAATGCAGTAAAAATATGTGTAGCAAGTATGATTCTCGAGTCGCATATGCAAATGAAGAGTGCAATTAGCGGTGGTGGAGTGCACGGTTCAACTTGCACACACACCAACGATACATGTAGGGCTTTCTTTACAACCTACATATAGTCTATACCAGCCTCACTATAGTCTTGTTGTTGTTGTTGTAATATTGGTAGGTTACACTGACTGACTGACTGACTCCTCCCCAAACTATGCTTCAGAGAATAGATAAATAAATAAACACATACATAAATAAATAAATAAATCAAATAATATAATAATAATAATAAGATCCGTACTCGTATATTGATGCAGACTGTTTCTTTCCTGGCATAGTGTGGAAGAATCATTAGGGCTTCAATGTGTCAATCACAGATGACCTATACTTTAAGTGGAGAACCATTTTTTGTTCTTTTTTCTTTTTTTTTCTTTTTTTTTAAATTGGAGGGCTTAGGAGTCTTCTAAACTATGTCAGGAATCAAATAGTTTCAATATTACTAATATGGGATCTGTTGATGTTTAGTGACACAAGTGTAGAGCATTCGGTAGCCCACTAATTTATACACACACACACACACACACACACACACACACACATCTACACTACAAATCACACACAAAGCAAGCACTTATGATGCAGAAACGCGTATGCAAATGCTAAACACACACACACACACACACACACACACACATTCAAAAAAGCTTACAGTCAGTCAGAAAACACACAGACACGCAAACAAACTTTCATATGCAAACACACACACACACACACACACACACACACACACAAACATATACGAGTCGACACTAAAATATGTGAATACATTTTCTGCTCGAGTGCGTGAGCTTACGTGCGTGAAAGTGCGTGCATGTGCGTGTCACGGATGAGTGTGTGTGTGTGTGAGTGTGTATGAAAGTTTGTTTGCGTGTCTGTGTGTTTTCTGACTGACTGTAAACATTTTTGCATGTGTGTGTGTGTGTGTGTGTGTGTGTGTGACGCCGGGAGTAGAGGTTAAGTGCGTGAGTGAACTGCTGATCTGAGTGAGAGAAAGATGATACTGTTGATGTATGTGATGATGATAATGATGATGATAGTAATGATAATGGTGAAATGATGATGACGATGATAATGGTGATGGAAGACAATAATAATGATGAGTGATGATAATGATGATGTTATTCACAGTTTATATAGAGACGGGACTCCCCTCAAAAAAAAAAAAAAAAAAAAAAAAAAAAAAAAAAATAATAATAATAATAATAATCACTATAACTATATACATTAATAGATTCCCCACTTTACATTTCGGTAACAACACGAATCCCATTTTGTTACATTTTTCAATAACCTCTACATCAATTTGACATACACACATACTAACTGACTTAAGGGGGTGCGGGAATAAGGGGACAGGCTTGGGGGGTTTAGGGGGGTGCGGGAGTAGGAGACAGGCTTAGGGGGGTTTGGGGGGTGCTGGAGTAGAGGGACAGGCTTGGGGGGGGGGTTAGGGAGGTGCGGGAATAGGGAACAGGCATTCTACCCCCCCCCCAAGCCTGTCCCCCCCTATTCCCGCACCTCCCCCAAGCCTGTCCCCTACTCCCGCACCCCCTTAAGGACCCTGTGATTTAGTAAAAAAAAATAGAGGTAAATGAGTCCTTCAAATATTGCCACGAAACACACACACCTAAATAGATGGAGCTTGTACTGTGGCATGGTGAGGAGGAATCAGAAGTCTCCAATTCTCTTACACGATCACAGGGTCCTTAATTAAAGAGACAGTACTGTACATAATATTTATAGTGTTGGTATATAATATGTGGAGCAACTGATTCCTCTAAATAATTATTCCAAGCAACAGGTTATCATTATTTTTGTTAACCTGGTGCTGCATGTTTCCTGGTATACTTTGGAGTAATCAAGACGCTCCAAATGCACCAGAATATTGTCCCCTTTAAGATGAGATTCTATTGTTGGTGAATTGAAAGGCTACTGATTCCTCCAAAGTATGCCAGAAAACAGACGCCCTCAATGGTACTAATAGGAGATCTGTTGTTTCGTGGCATAGTTAGGAGGACTCGGTAGCCATCCAATTTACCAACAAAGAATTTCCCCTTAAATACAATATGAATGATAATTAATCGTACTCACATAAGAATAATATCCACTCATCCTTGGGGTCATTTCCATACCTGAAAAAAAAATGAGATATAGCATTTTAATATGTGGCATTAATTTTCTATACTACTGATGTGCATATTTGTATTACAATTGGATATTTAACGCTTTTAAGGATACAGTAAGGGTTTGTGTGTGTGTGTGTGTGTGTGTGTGTGTGTGTGTGTGTGTGTGTGTGTGTGTGTGTGTGTGTGTGTGTGTGTGTGTACGAGGGTCCGGCTTGCGTCCCCTTCAAAGTGCGTGTGCAATCCTTTGTGTGAGAGAATACAACCACGTGAGAGTGAGATGGAGATAAAAGGCGGAAATAAACAGAGAGAGAGAGAGAGAGAGAGAGAGAGAGAGAGAGAGAGAGAGAGAGAGAGAGAGAATAAAAGGAGGGAAGGCAGAGGAGTGAGAGAATTAGGCTAATCATAGCATCCATTAAGTGTAAACAACTCTGCTGTATAATTTTGACAATGGATAAAACAGAACTGAACCAAAGAAAAGACACCGAGACGTAAGGAATCATAACAAATCCCTGGTATGGTACAGTCGGCAGCATAAGTTCGCTTCATTTCCACCTGCGTGTATGTATTAGCTATAGTGATGTTGTAATACAATTTTAATGCAGAGATGACAGATATAGTTCTCATATGAAAAATTACGTATGTTGTTGGAATAAAAACCGGTTCAGAATGCAACTAACTATCTGGTCATATTAGCAATGTTAAGTTCATGAGATGGACGAGAATTTATGCTGCCCTCTTGACTTCCCTCTCAACAATTCCAATCAAGTTCCAGCTTTGTGCTCGTCTGTCCATCTTGCTGTGGGTCCTTGTGTCACTCTTACTCAACCTTTGAAAGATCTCTAGAGACTGACCGTTCTTACGAATGATTTCCAAAGAGAGAGAGTGAGAGAGAGAGAGAGAGAGAGAGAGAGAGAGAGAGAGAGAGAGAGAGAGAGAGAGAGAGAGAGAATGGAATCCAGAAGATGTGGGAGGGAATCCTTAGTGATAGGAGAGAAGAGGAATGGAGAGGAAAAGGAGACGAGACGAGAAAGGAGTGGAGAGTAAGAGGAGAAAGAAGTACTAAAGAATAATACGCGAAGAGAAGAGGCGAGGAGAGGTGAGAGATTGGCAGGGGATGGAGAGTGAAGAAGAAGCTGGGGTGGACAGGATCAACCACAGTCCAGTTGGTCTGCATATAAATAGAGGAATTATAACATGGTGGGAGGGGAGGGGGGTAGTTCTTGTTGAGGGGGTGGGTGGGGACGGAAGGGAAGAGTAGGGAGGGAGGGGGGGGGGTAAATTGTACTTGTTGAGAGGGTGGTAGGGAGGAAGGGAATAACTGGTGCATGAGAGAGAGAGAGAGAGAGAGAGAGAGAGAGAGAGAGAGAGAGAGAGAGGAGTAGGGAGGCGAGGTAGTGACGCTTTTATGGGTGTCCTGACGAGGTTAACACACACACACACACACAAAGATACCCCTATTTCACCCCCACCCCCCACCCCCACACACACACAAATACCACTACCATCCTAACCCTTTCCTACACACACACACACACACACACACACCAGTCACCAGTCATCCCTCACTTGTGTAATCACTGTTCACTCATGTATGATCACACCTGCCACCTTTCTTTACACAAGTAGTCTTCTTCCCACGGTTCACACTTGCACACCTCAACAAAAACAAAACAAAACACACATGTACACACACCGTATATATATATTTTTTTTTATTCTTTTACTTCCGCAACCTCCACAATAAGCAAAATTCACATCTCCCTTTTTCTTTTTATTTCTGCAACACCCACAACAAAACATAATACACATCTCCCTTTTTCTTCATATTTTATTTCTGCAACTCTAACAATAAGCAAAAAAAAATCTCCCTTGTTCTTTCTATTTTTATTTCTGCAACCCTGAGAAGTAATCTACATAAATGCATACGGTAACTTAATAAACAACATCATGCACTCTTTTTTATTATTATTATTATTTCTACAATCCTCACAAATTATTTTAATATTGCATTATATAATTAACATAACATACATCTCTATTTTCTTCTATTTCTACAACCCTCATAAGTAATTCACACATTGCAAAGTTAAATAAACACTACCATTCACATATATCACTTCTGTATCTTCCATTTCAACAACAAGCCTCACAAATAATAAAAATATTGAATAATTTAATACACATCACCATGCGTACACCACGTTTCTAATTTAATACACACCACCAAGCATACACCTCGTTTCTAATTTAATACACACCACCATACATACACTTCGTCTCTAATTTAATACACACCACCAAGCATACACCTCGTCTCTAATTTAATACACACCACCAAGCATACACCTCGTTCATAGTTTTATTTCCGCAAACCTTATACAACAGTACCAGACACATAGCCATTACACATTACTAGTATATCCCATCACCACCAGTATGATCAACACCTTCACAGCCATCACCACCACCACCACCACCACCACCAACACTATAATCAACTCACACTTTCACAGCGGTAAACATCATCACCACCACGACCACCACCACCATCATCAAACACTATGATCAACTAACACCTTTACAGCGGCAAACATCACCACCACCACCATCACCTCTATCATCATCATCATCTCATCATCACCAATATTATGATCAACCAACTCCTTCACAGCCACCAACACCACCACCATTAACATCTATCATCACCACCACCACAAACATCACCACCACCAACACTACTTGATAATAGAACCACCACCACCACCACCACCACCACTAACATCATCATCACCACCACCAACACTACTTGATAATAGAACCACCACCACCACCACCATCACCACCACTAACAACATCATCATCACCACCACCAACACTACTTGATAATAGAACCACCACCACTAACATCATCATCACCACCACCAACACTACTTGATAATAGAACCACCACCACCACCACCACTAACATCATCATCACCACCACCACCAACACTACTTGATAATAGAACCACCACCACTACCACCACTAACATCATCATCACCACCACCAACACTACTTGATAATAGAACCACCACCACCACCACCACTAACATCATCATCACCACCAACAACACTACTTGATAATAGAACCACCACCACCACTAACATCATCATCACCACCACCACACTACTTGATAATAGAACCACCTACACCACCACCAAAAAACCACCATTCACATCATCATCACCACCACCAACACTACTTGATATAGAACCACCACACCACCACCACCAACACCACCATTCACATCATCATCACCACCAGACAACACTACTTGATAATAGAACCACCACCACCACCACCACTAACATCATCATCACCACCACCAAGAACTACTTGATAATAGAACCACCACCACAACCACCACCACCACTAACATCATCATCACCACCACCAACACTACTTGATAATAGAACCACACCATCACCACCATTAACATCATCCACCACCACCAACACTACTTGATACCACAACCACTCGTCTACTAACAACACTAGTAGTATAATCTTCTCATTACCACCACCACTTCATGTATCCTATCAGTCTTACATTCTCATGGTCCATTTCTCTTCTGTCTACGCTACACTTCAACGCTATTTTGTGTGTGTGTGTGTGCCTTGAATATACAGAAAACACACACACACACACACACACACACACACACAGGAGTGACACGAAAGAAGGAAGGGTAGACTGAAATACATACGAGTGGAGTGAATGAATGAATGAAGGAATGAATGAACAGCCCCACCCACAACAACACCACTACCACCACCACCTCAGTCACCTTCACCAACATAATAGCACCAGTTGTTTGGACACGTGGATGGTAAACAATGAATTAGCCTCAGTGGATGTGTTGACACTTAGTGGGCGATGTGTAGGTGGCAAGGACGTACGTGTGAGGAGAGAGAGAGAGAGAGAGAGAGAGAGAGAGAGAGAGATAATATGGTGGAATCAGTAACCTCTATATTGCTAACCCCATCACAAGCCCCCTATATAAGCTGAAGTTACACAACACCCAATTTCTACTCTTTAAGTCTGGTACGAACCAATACGAACCATATAATTTTACACACACTCAATTCACTACAATAAAGCTTAAGAAAGGGACACTATGTAGAAAAGTGTTGGGTAAATCTGGAGCAAACGATTCCACCAAACTATTCCATGCAACCAACCAACCAACAGGCCAGCCACCATTATTTTGGCCAATTCTGATGCTGTTTCCTGGCATACTGTGGAGGAACCAAAAGTATACTATCCCCTTTAAGATTCTGTGACTCGGTTTCTCTCCTCATAATAATAGACTGACTGACTGACTGAGTGGAGTGATTGATTGGCGTAAGAGTCAGAGATCTCCTTTTGGTAGCCGATTTAACAATAGGCAGGACTCATAGAGAAAGAGTTAAATCTATATTGTATTTTACCATGAGTGGAGTTGGTTTCTATGTCTGCCTTTGTGTGTGTCTGTGTGTGTGTGTGTGAGTAGAGGTGGTTTCTGTCTGTGTGTGTGTGTGAGTGGATAGAGGTGGTTCTCTGCGTGTGTGTGTGTGTGTGTGTGAGTAGAGGTGGTTTCTGTGTGTGTGTGAGTAGAGGTGGTTTCTCTGTCTGTGTGTGTGTGTATGTGTGTGTGTGTGTGTGAGTAGAGGTGGTTTCTGTGTGTGTGTGTGTGTGTGTGTGTGTGGTGTGTGTGTTGAGGTGGTTTCTGTGTGTGTGCGTGTGTGTGTGTGTGTGTGTGTAGCCTATTTTCACCCGGCAGTGGTTTTTATTCCTCTCCTTTTTATATATTCATAGCGTCTCTTTTTTTTTCTGGGGGCATATTCCAGCTTTGTACAGGCATACGTACAATCACACATGCATACACACCTACAAACACCCACAAATAAACACAAATAATAAAATACATACCATTTATTTAAATAACCACTCCTTTAATTTATATAAATCCTTGATGCTCCCAAAAATGATCTCAAACTCTCCCAAGATACTCACCAAACGACTCCAAAGCTACATAAAATGCCCCAAATGCTCCCCTACCAAATGCTCCAAATAAATGCCCCAAAATGCTCCAAAAATGCTCCCCTCCCCAAATTTCCCTCGCTGTGGGCCCCCCGGTAGGCGCGAGAGGCCTCAGACCAGACCAGATTCCACCCCATTTATCTGCCTCTCCCTCACAGCAGACAATATATTACAGCCCCCACTCCCTCCTTCTACCACGCCCCCTACCCCAACACACTCCATGCAAGGGGCCCCAGCGTCTGTTGTGATATGGTGTGGTGTGGTGTGGTGGGTTGTAGAGGGTTGTGATAATGAAGTGTTGTGTGTGGTGTTGTGATGTAGTGGGTTGTGGTGTAATGTAGTGTTGTGTGTTATGGTGTGGCTGTGGTGTGGTGGGTTGTAGAGGGGTGTGATGATGTAGTGTTGTGTGAGTGGTATGTGATATTGTGTGTTATGGTGTGGTGGAGGGTGTGACGATGTAGTGTTGTATGTTATGGTGTGGTGGGTTGTGGAGGGGTGTGATGATGTAGTGTTGTGTGTTATGGTGTGGTTATGGTGTGGTGTGATCGTGTATGACGACATGGTGGCTTCTGATTCCTCCTGACTAGCCACGAAACAC